>JAOEHY010052491.1:0-11205 GCA_025447955.1 Psilopsiagon aurifrons
CTTGGAGTATTGTGTGCAGTTCTGGTGTCCTCAACATAAAAAGGACATGGAACTGTTGGACCAAGTCCAGAGGAGGGCCAAGAGGATGATCATGGGACTGGAGCACCTTCCATATGAAGATAGGATGAGATAGTTGGGGCTGTTCAGCCTGGAGAAGAGAAGGCTTGCTGGAGACCCCATAGCAGCCTTCCAATATCTGAAGGGGGCCTATAGGGATGCTGGGGAGGGACTCTTCAGTAGGGACTGTAGTGAGAGGACAAGGGGTAACGGGATCAAACTTAAACAGAGGAAGTTTAGATCGGCTTTAAGGAAGAAATCCTTTACTGTAAGGGTGGTGAGGCACTGGAAGGGGTTGCCCAGGGAAGTTGTGATGCTCCATCCCTGGCGGTGTTCAAGGCCAGGTTGGATGGAGCCTTGGGTGACATGGTCTAGTGGGAGGTGTCCCTGCCCATGGCAGGGGAGTTGGAACTAAATGATCTTCAGGACCTTTCCAACCCTAACTATTCTATGATTCTATTATTCTATGACTCTATGACTCTACAACTTAGTGATACTGAGGGGCTCTATTAACAACGTCAGCTGCTAAAATCCCATTTATTCAGGAGGGTTAGTACTGAGAACACCCACATGAGCTTCTACAAGGTGCCGTGCTTGCATACTGCTGGTGGTTCACCCATTTTCCCTGTCCGTTTGCTGTGCAGGCACTTTGGAGAAGCAGACAAGCGGCCAGCTGGGAAGAAAGCCAGTCCCATCCTCTGGTGATGCCTGGAGGAACGCCAGCCAATGAACTTGCTGTGAAGGTTTTGCTTTAAGGCTATTATTCACCACTTCATCTGTAGCAACAGCACTTCTGTACGTGATGTCCTCCATGTCATTGCCAGTCCTCTGAGTCATCAGCTCATGAAGGAAATAACTTTGTTTTCTTTTGGCTCTCGGCTGAGCATCCAGCATAAGCACTTTCTTTTGGTCCACCTGGCCTCATCTCAGCTTTATTTAAAGTTTTCCCAGGAGCTTGTTAAAATAGTGCTTATGTTTTCTTGTTTCATGTTTGTATAGGTGATGGGGAGGAGAAATTTCCTGTGTATGCCTTTTGAAAAAAATACAACATTTGGAGAATCATAGAAGTGTTTTTTTGCCTTAAATAAATTTTTTGAGCTTTCATGTATCCAAAAGAGAACCACAGTGAAAGGATATTAAAAGAAATGCTCCCCTCTCCCAAAAACCCACTTTGAAGAGGTGGAGAACACTTGTATATCTGTTCAAAGACTTGCAATTTTGCTAGCAATCATCCTGTTGATCCCACATCCCCATCATATACAGTTGCTTCTTTTGATTTTGAAAATGTTCTCAGACTAATTTTCAATTGGTCCCAGAGCAGAAATGTATTTGCAAGCAGTTGTGTGGCTGTGTAGTTATCAGGTACTTCAAGTGAAATATTGGTCCTAAAGAGGGACAGGGAAAAGAAACAAAACAAGGCACAAGTGTGCCTTGCTGCAGTGTGAAGTAGCATCATGAAACAAAGGAAGCCCCATCTTGGATTTTGCTTACCTCAAATGTCTGTACTATTTTGTCAATATAAATAATGTTCATGATTCGCACCAAAGCAGAAGATGAAAATCAGTGGGGGATCAGGGAAGTGTTTAGTGCCTGTTTAAATCTCACTTGTGTCCAGCTAATTGTGAGTTTCAGTGTTGTTCTGAATAGGGGTTATTTTAAGCATACACTTGAATATTTTCTGACTTTAAGCCTGACTAAATGATCCCTTTTCAGTAAATTCAGTAAGGACAAAACTTTCTTTGGACTATTGTCTCTAACTCCTAACACTATTTTCAGTGCTCTAAAATAAATACAGACAATCTGGCCTCAGAGTTCAGTCTCATGTTTCAAAAATAGTTTGGTGGTAAAACAGCTCTTTCTTTGTGTTTTTCCTTTTGAATGCAACAGTAAATGCTTGAGAACTGGGACAAAAGTTAGTCCTTGCACCATCCTGTCTATCACCGCTTCTTCCAGAGTTACAGAAACAGAAGAGATTAGAGATTTATAATACTAGTGTGCTGTCACTCAGCTTGTTTTTGTTGGCCTGACAAGCCACCAGCTGCTGTAGTTTGCCATTTCACAGGCATCTCCTGAGGTATTTAAACAAGGTTTTCAGTAACTCAGCACCACAGCCCTTCTTAAATTATATGGCATCTTTTAGAAGAGACAGCACCCCATCCATCCTGGCCTTGAACACTTCCAGGAATGGTCCTGGCTTAAGATCCCTGTGCAAATATTTCCATGAAATTACTTGTGGTGATCTGAACAACAGAAAACTTATTAAGAGATCGATGATTTCCCCATTTCCTTAGTAATAAGTACAATGATTGAGAAGTACAGCACTTCAGTCTGGAAAAGCTTGTCTTCATTTATCTGATCAAGATAAGAATAATGCTGGAGATGGGTAACACTAGAAATTGCTTGGACAGGGAAGCTGTCCTTGGACTGTCTTTGTGAAAGCAGACAAATCTCCCAGACCAGGGACCACATGAAAAGTGTTCAGATAGATCCCAAACTTGGAGCCTCAGCCTTCTTCCTTTGCTTTAAAGGGAAGTTTCCTATTCAAAATGAAAGCTGATCTCATGCTTCCAGGTACTTCACCAGTCTGTCTCTGGGCAGCTGGCGTGCTGATCATGCCTCAGTTGCGGCAGCACAGAGCTGCAAAACCAGCCTGAAAAACAGCCTGGAGTTGCCAGAAACACGCTTCTGGCTGCTGCAGTTAGTCCTGCCATCCAATTTACATTTACCTTGGGTGTGCCTACCCCACACAACTGTGCTTACAGCCTATGCACACTCTTCGTCTCCCCCCATGCTTTGGTCACCAGCACGTGAAAGGTGAGAACAGTAGAAGGACGGTACTATGCAAGCGGTCATGTGCTGATTCAAGCAAGCCTGTGTGTGGTGGTGCTTAAGACAGTCAGACAACCTGTCCAAATTGACAGTGGTGGCTCAGGATTTTGAAGTTAAGCATGTGCATAAGTGCTTTGCCAAGCTGGAGCACCACGCCAACAGCTGGTAAGCCAGTGTCTGGCAGAGAGACAGCAAAAACCTTAAATGACTGGCTCTTTTACCACATTGCAACAGGGCCTAGGAAAGTTCTTCACACCTGGCAGTTGAGAAAATTATCCTATCTCTTGCAAAAACATAATAGGTGCTTTGTTTGATTTGTGAAGAGCAGCAACAAAGTGCAATTGCTGAACTGAGATGTCAGCATTAGAGAATAAAAGTACTGAGGTGAAGGCTTTGATGTGGCAGAGGACAGTGGCCCAGACAGTAAGCATTACATTCCATCCACTTTTTTCTTCTGAAGATACTCCTTACATTGCAAATCTCTTTCTTAAATGCAAATCTGCAATTAAATGCACTCTGTTCCATTGTTGCCCAGTGAAGCTGAATATCAAAACACAAAACCAGGCTGCCCTTCTACAAATGCACCTTGTCACCAAATGGAGGGATTCAATAGCAGCAACTTTTGAGGCTCCAGAAGATGAAATACTTATCAGGTGTGTTTTATCTAAAACTTGCAATTCATTCACCAGGCACAAACAAAACAATGATGAGATCAAAGCTCTTTCTCCTCACCCTTCCTCTTCCTAACCCTGAGGTGCCACGAAGTGAGAAGAAAGGCATGTTGCCACCCCTTGCTCTGATGCTGATTATGTTTGTGTGGCAGCACCTACATCAGAATAGAGGATCTGTTGTGCTGAGCACTCCGTAAAACTAGCAAGACTTTTCCCTGGAAGATTTATGGTCTCTGGACTATAGCAAGCAAAGCTACACCTCTTAATGAAAACTTTTTTCCTCAAAAACTGGCTCTAGTTCAGTGGGCAGAAACCCTGTGTGGGGGTTCTCTTAATTATTTCAATTTTGTGGTAAAATCATGAATACCGTGTTCCTGGTTCTAAGCCAGGCACTAAAAAGGTCTGTCTGCTTACAGCTCTCCCTCAACATCTTCCAATAACATTTTAAAGATTCCTTTCAGTTTAATTGAGGTTGCCTTCTCAGCATGTTAAACCTCCAAACCAGAACAAAGTCAAAGGGATCAAATCAAGAGTCAAGCAGCATGGTAAAGATACAAACCTCTTTTTTGTTTGCCAGAGGTCCTCTGACATTTCTGTGAACACTACGGCCTGGCAACAAAGCAGTAGGGACTGTTAACATGCATATCAGGAACAACGTGTTTTCCAAAGCCTTCCCTTTGACCCATTGCACTGAGTCCCCAGTCTCTTTTACAGTCTAGCCACATGCACCTGAAATACTACATGAGCACTTGCTGTGCCCACATCTATCTGAGTGCTGGCAATGTATCTGATCAAACAGCCCTGCAATGGAATCAAGGTTTTACTTTGGTTGTATAGCACTTACAAACCAACTGTGTTTTCAACACCTTAGCAGCTAATCTGCGCACCAACAAGCAAGCCTGCATTTTTATAATGGCAAGAAAATCACCAGGTTTTGAAATGGGAGAGGATTTAGAAAGACCGAGTTCTGACAAGTATCCTGGTGAGGTAAGGAATTCAAGACAGTTGTGAGCTATAAATATTCATCTCTGACTTGCTCAGGGTAGGTGGTTAAACAATGATCTGAGAGCCTGCTCTCTGGGAAAACCCTCAATGGAGGAAAGCTCCTCAGAAGCCAAGGGGCATCACAGGCTGTATTTAACCACTCTCAGCAGATCCACACTGCACAGATACTAGAGCTCTCAGAATAATGAATCTTACTTGAGAAGGTAATAATTTGGTTCAGAACTGTATTTTTCATGGCTGGTGAGGGAAATAAAACTATTGACTTGTCTGGCAGAAACTGCTTTCAAAACACACACAAACATATGTTCATATCTGACAGACAGCCCACATAGCCTCGGGCTATGACTGTACCAATTCAGTTTAACCTCTGAACAATCTGGGTCTAAATTTCACCTAATGATTGCTCCATTTAGTTTACCGGGCATTGTCAAACTCTATGCACTAGAAGTATGTCTTGTGTGGGGTGGGATTTGTGGAGGCTCTTCTCCAGCAGCTGAGGTGATCTACTTCATGAATAGCTGCTAGCTCACAAGGTTGAGCAAAACTCCAGCTCTACCCAGCTGCCCCATGGCACCCATACCTAGCAAGGGCACCCAACCCTGGAAAGGGCAACCCAGCCCTGGCAATGGCACCCCTACCACATTGGCAGAAAGGAAAAAGGAAATAAAGCCTGTATCACAGAAACATAGAACCATTTAGGCTGGAAAAGATGATGATCGAGTTCAAACATTAACTTAGCGCTGCCAAGTCCACCACTAAACTATGTCTTTAAGTGCCACATCTACATGTCTTTTAAATACCTCCAGGGATCGTGCCTCAGCCACTTCCCTGGGCAGCCTGTTCCAATGCTTGACAACCTTTCAGTGAAGAAATTTTTCCAAATATCCAATATAAACCTCCCCTGGCACAACTTGAGGATATTTCCTCAAATAGGAGTTGCATGTCCACAGGCATGTTAGTGCCATTTGGGTTGGGTGAAAGAGCAGGTGGATGGCAGGAAAGGAGCAAGTGCTAAAGCAAAAATTACTACCAACAAAGATAGCAACAAAGATATCATAGTTTAACCACAAAATCCACAGTACATAGCTACTAAGCCTATCCCAATTATAACCACAAAATACAGAATCTTTAACCACAGTAATACAGTAATCAGATGATACGACCAATATTCAACACAAGAATCTACAGAGAACAGCTCAAACACTGGAAAATAATTTTGGGAACATTCATTTTCAACATGTGCAAACACCCATTCAGAGCAGTGCCTTGGCACCACATGTGCTGTGGAGCTATCTTTTTCTCAGCAAAAAGCTGTAGCACATTCATTTCTGGCCGGTGATGCTGATGGAAGGGAGCGAACCTTGTTCAGCTGGGCTGCACACTTGCGGCACTGCAGTGTGAGCAATGTGCGCCTTGCTATAGGGGTCCCCCTGAGAGAGAAAAACTCAGCCCATAAGGGAATACATGTGCTTCAGCTGAGTCACAGTGGTGAGAAATAAGGCCTTAAACATGCAGATATGGCCTCAGATAGTTCCCACTATTTTTTTCTGCTCCCTGTTGGAGACTCCGGCATGAGTGGCCCATGAATGGGCTTAGGATCATGAGTTCAGTTCACAGGTTCCCCTCATCCCACTGAACACTTTCATTCTTGCTGCATTCTTGGCCAAATGCAACTCAGAGCACACAGCTCTGCTCCTGGCTCCAGCCTCTCCAGCCTTTTTCCACGCTGATTCGTGCTGCATTTTCTGGCTACACAGCTCTGTGCAAACTGATGTTCCTTGTGAACACAAGGTCTGTTGTGCTCAGTGACAGTCATTGTAAATATTTTAAATAGTAATGGGAAGCTTTTCATAGTCTTCAAAGCACTGATCAAAAACTTGCAGCTGTAGATCTCATGTGGTTTATATTAGAACATGATGATACTGCAAGCTGGAATATAAAGCCAGCTTTAGCAATAAAAGGACACAGTTTCCACCTATTTAAAATCACTGCATCTTCTTACAGATCATCATTGTTCATAAGGGATTTCTGGGACTCTTGTTAAAGAGATTTGGGCCTTTAATAACCTTTTCTTAATGATCAAGAAGATCAGTTTCTGAAGTTAAAACAGTATTCATTCTGTTCTTCTGATACCAAATTCCAAGACTGCTTTAGGTTTTCCTTTTTTTCTCTTTCATTGCAAAATTTGCACTCCTGTGTATCACAGCAGAAGACAGGATCCCTAAATATCCTGCAGGAAAAAGTGGCGGGAGAACTAAATAATCATTGCCAAATCTCATCCACCAGATTGGAATCCTGACATCAAAGTCTGAGCAGCTACAACTTCAGGATACCCAGACAGGTACTCATGTGCTTGATGAAGAGTGTACTGAACAATTCAAGCTAACTGTCCTTACCTATTCTAAACCAGACATGTTTCATATAACAAATCAATAATGCATGTTTCCCCTCTCTCCTAGTCCTTTGCTCAGTTTCTGTGACCTGTTGCCAAAAGTGTTTTAAAAGGATGAAAGATGCTTTGTAAGTTAAGAACTATTAAAGAGAACTGGAAATGGGATAGAACAAAAATATGTCTTCAGATGCTTTGAAAAGAAAGTCATCATGGTGGGATATCCAAATTAAAAACAAACCTTCCTCAGGGGCACAGGCGGCATGGAGCTGAATGAAGTGGGTGGAGAAACTTATATGTCTCTAAAGGCATCACATGACATGGGAATCTGTGTTGCGCTGGCCAATGCAAATGAGAGGAATGGATGGGGTCCTGCAGCGCCTTCCCCCTCCTTCCGCACACATGCACATGGTCCATTCAGTCCACAATAAATACATGACTATTCCTGAGGCTGAACAGCAAAGAGTCTGTAAATTTATGAATACAGTTTAAGCTCATGGGGATAGACCCTCAGCAGGTTAGGGAGCTTAGGACCCCTTTCACAAGGGCAGTCCTCTCCACATAGGTGAATCCTGAGAACTGTATCTAAGAAAATGCATTTTATGAATCCATTATATGTTTCTCCTCTGGGACCATAAATTCCAAGCAGCTAGATGTGATTGATTGTTCAAAGCTTTTGGGCACTTTTGCCTACTGAGAAAATGCCAGAGAAAACTTTACAAAGCATGTACCTCAAGAAGAAGTCTAGATGTTTTAGAGAGTAGTGAGTTTGCCACAGAAAGGAGCAGGCAGTAGTGATCTGGTAACCATACGGTGAGCAACCACCTCTGTGCCCAGGGCTCACTTTAGTTTGAAGCAACCTTGAGGCAAAGGAGAGGGTTAGTGCTCTCATCATGAAAGTAAACTTGCTTTGCACACCATCTGGTATGATACCACCTCTTATAGACTGCTGAGTTCAAAAGAGTACATCACTACTGTGTACAAACTAATTTATATCCTGCTGATCTGCTCTAACTTTCCTGAGATGAAGATGGAGAGTCTGTTTTTAGCATGTAGACAGTCCAAAGAAATCTTTTAGGAGCAAATATCAGGTAACATGTCCTCAAAGAAAGATGCCACCTCACTTCATCAGGAATGTCCCCCAGTCAGGACAGAGAAGACAGATGGGCCTCCAATAGCCTGTCGCTATAGTGTGAGAGATGACTCCTCAAGATCACTCTGATGCTCTCACTTACCAGATCCTTCACTGTGCCAGGATCATATCTCTGCACTGCTCCCATGGGATGATCTGTGGCTCTTGAGATGCTGTCAGGGAAGAAGATGCAAAGAGAATGCTCTGGTGACTGGCACGGGGTTAACAGTGCCCAGCAGCACTAGCTGCAGTGACCCACAAGTTTCTTTTCAATTCCATGTCCCCAAAAATCCTCTCTGCTCCTATCCTCTTTGTCAGACTTTTCCTCATTAGAAACAGAAGAAACAGGAAAGATTCTCCATTCCAACAAAGATTCTCCATTTCAACAAGAAAAGTATCCAAATATTCAAAGGTGGCCCCTTATCTTACATCTGACCCACCTGGGATCATGAATTATGGTGAAAAAATGGAAGTAATAATTACAAAGAACCCCAAACCCCTCAGACCTTGCAGCCTGATTTCTCGGCCAAAGTGCTCAAAATAAGTTTGAGGTCGTATCAACACAAGCATAATCACCCAGGCCCACACTTGCTGCTCTTCATTTTCACAAGGAGAAGGGAGAAACCCTCCTTCCAAGTGTGGCCATGGCTCTGCTGAATCACGCGCAGCTGAGTAAGTGGATGTAAGCTGCGTGTTGGACCGTGTCACTGAAACTGGATGCCCTTTCTGCACAGTTGCCAGTGACTGCACAGGGATGCATGAAGTGAAGTCAGGAAGAATCCCACTTCCTCTCCCTGCTGCAGCTGCCGCTCGCTGTAGCACATCCAAGACTAGTGCCACTTTCTGGAAACCAAAATCTGAGGCTGTGGATGGTTGTGTTTGCAGGCGGGGCTGGGAGGTAATGAGAGTAAGTGCTGCTGCAGTCTTTGGCCTCAGCAGAGGTCAGCAAGCATCCAGGATGGGAATCTTTGAAGTAAGGCACAACACAAAAGCTCTACTCACCCTAGCAGAAACACTGGGTTATGGCTCTAGCTATGGCCAAAATGAATTGTATCTATTTTCACATAGAAGAATTTACAAATAGGTACATATAATAAGGGAAAATTATTTGATTGCACTCTTTGCTATGAAATACTTGTACTCACAACAATGGCTTTTCAATTTAATATGACAAATGCTGCTACTTATTGCTCCTGTCTATTTCAGCACTCAAGAGCTGGAATGGGGTGAAAAATACAGGACAATTCACTAAAGGACTTAAATTTCATATGCTTCAAAAAATATCTCTCTCCTTTTAATACTGGATCTGCTTTTGCTGCATTGGCATGACACAGTAGCGTCTGGAGACATCTGCTGCTATGTTTATATTAGCAAGTAATTTGGTACAGTAGGAGTGTATCAGTAGATAGAGCATTTGGTGCTGAGTCACATACTCACAATGTGCAGTTTAGGGTGTTTACTTTGAACTAAATTGGGTCTGGTTCTCAGAACCAAGCACCCCCATTGCGCATGTGGCTCAAAGCTGTTTGCAGAACTCGTCCAGAGTTCAACCTCTTACGTCCCATCAGGAATTAGGGCACATTTGGTGCACACCTGAGGCACAGCTTCCAGGTTAGTTTCCTCTGAAAGGAATCCAGTTTACAGTTCCATGAAATAAAACAATGTGCAATAAGCTGGAGTGACTGAGAAATTTGCTTAAAAATACACTCTTGCCCTGAATGAAAAAGCTAATGTATATGCAGGCAGCGGAGATCAGACCTGGTTACGCTACATGTGTGCACAGTAGCTGCCCAGCAAGTTCACAGTCTGGAATGATACAATAAAAAGCAGGAGATAAGTGAGACTCCTGCAAGGTGAGTGTCCTGCCTGAGGTCATGCATTTTATCAGTAGTTTTATTCATGTTAACTACTGTTCCCCTCTGAGTCAGCCCACTCAGGAGCCTGTTGAACATCCACTTACTTGGAAAGTAGAGTGCTTGGAAAGGAGAAGTGAATGGGCCCTGTTTCACACTGAGGATCCCACACATAACTTATGCTCTTTTAACTGACAGAGTGAAACAAACATTTCTATAGCGTGCCTTCTGCTAATAATGGTGCCCAAACTACCAGGTTTTATTGCATTTTGAAGCAGTATGTTACCTTCTGACTGGCTGACACAAGCTTCAAGCTGAAATTCTTAACAAAAAGGAGACTAGAATCAACACTGCTCAGGATGAGGCTAGCAGACAGCAAACGTGACACTGGGCAAAACTGGCAGCCATATTTCAGCTTTGTTACAGTCCTCATTAGATGTTTGTCCTATCAGTGTCTTATAACCCTGTTTAGTGGACATATGGGTTTCTGAAAATGGCACAAAACCTAATCGTCACTATTTTGATGAACAACTCTCCTTTATCTAACTGCAAGCTCTTTAGGTTCAACTATATAATCACGCTGGGTCTTTAAAAATATCCTATTTGCTTTTCCAAAGATTGATTTATTTCCCTAGAATTGCTGCTCTCGTTGCAGTTCAGTACTTCCCTGCTAACAGTGGGCAGAGAAGCAACTATCCTTTTCTTTGAGTGGGGTAAGACAAATAAATGCAAGGCATCTCTGGCTTTGTGGGAAGAGCCAGTGGTGAGAGCTGCAGCAAGAAATGAGGAGCTGAGAAATAGGTTCGTGTAGTTGACTGGAACTTTTCCAGGGTTGCTAACTGACAATTTGGTTGGTAATTCCATGGTGAAGTCCTGGTACAGCAGCAGAGTGCTGCTATATTTACTTCCCCATTCAGGCACTAGCTGCAGTCACTTCTCTCACTGACCTGAGAGGAGAAGGTAGTTGAAAAGCCTGACCCAGAATGTCTTTCTGATATTCATCTTATCAAGAGAATGGACAACTCTTTTCTAATGGTGTTTATGCTCCCTCAAGGAATGGGAACAGGTAGAGAATGAGGGTCAGGGACAGGTGACAGGTGACTTTATTGTGGGGCTACAGAACTGATGGACAGGGGTAGAGCAGCTGATGTCATCTACCTGGACTTGTGCAAAGCATTTGACGCTGTATCAAACGACATCCTTGTCTCTAAATTGGAGAGACATCAATTTGATAGGTGGACCACTCGGTGGATAAAGAACTGGCTGGAT
>JAOEHY010052493.1:0-22936 GCA_025447955.1 Psilopsiagon aurifrons
AGGGGTGGGGTAGAGGGAGGGGGAGAGAGGCAGAAAAAGGACGGGAAAAACCAGTCCATTAGTTTGAAGAACAGAGTTCACAGCTACCTTCATTTTATTTAACCCCCAAAGGATTGAAATTTGGAGCTGCAGTGAGCTGTTTGCCAGAGATTTGAAAGCTACAGTAGAAAAAGCCCAAGGCCATCAGACAAACAAAAAAGTTTGGGAGAGTGTGTATCCTGAATTTGATAACACCTCTTCTCCCCTCCAGTTGGTGGGTGCCCTACCTGTCCCTCTCCCTCACCTGCCTACAGGTAATGGTCCCAACGTAGGGCACACGTTAATGCACCGAGCGGTAAGGCTTACTTTCAGCACTCATACTGCATTCCCCAGCGTGGTGCTCAAGGCCATTTTGCCAGGACCTTTTCCTCCTCCCAGCCTACCACAAGGAGTCACCTCTGGGAAAGGACTCGTGGAAAGATTTTGTTGCTAAATGGTTTGTTTTCACTGTTATGTTGGGTAAGGAAGACAGGCAACATAGTGGTGATATGACCAGCGAAGGCGGCTGTCAGGTAAAAACAAAATAAATGCAGGCCCTTCAGGGTTGGTGATGTGCCTAATCCTTCAACTTCAAGTGGACCTGCTCACAGAAGCCAGAGCAGCAGCTCTAGCGCTCCACTACTGAGCAACATTGGTGGGATTTTGAGTTGTGAAAATGCTGTCGTAGCAGCTGTATTGATTTTGAGGTCCAATCCTACTTGTCCTGAGGTAAGCGATCCTCCTTCACCCAGCACTCACAGTGAGGTCAGTAGGACTGGTTGTCCAAATGAAAATTACTCACATGAGCAAGGGTTGCAAGGCAGCAACATTAAATCAATACAGCATTGGTGTTTCCTCGCTCTGGCTTCTGAGTCAATGGATTTTTACATACCTCTCACCCTTACTCCCTGAAGCAAGGGCCTAAGAAAGGAACCACTTGCAAACAAAATATAGTTGTGGAAGCGAGCCTTTTTTTTTTTTGTATGAAAAAGTGCACCCATGTAAAACTAGCTATTGTGCTTGTAACAGATTATACAGAACACTGAGTGATAAATAGAGTCATGTATCTTGTATCAGACTTGAGTCTAAAGCACAGTAGTCACTAAAGAGCATTATCGGAAGTAGGACAAGATTGTTCAGGTATTGAGGAATTTAAATATAAAGGAAAAAAAGAAAGTCTGTTCAACCTTCACATTTTGAAACCAAGTTGTGATGAAGATATTTTAGTGATGCTTACTTTAGAAGTATCAGGTTTAGGTTATTTACTTAAATTGCATGCTAAATTTATCTAAGAAAGATTAATGTAAATTTTGTAACTTTTTCATTGACCTTCGATTAGCAGATTCAAGTGTTTTTCTAACACAGAAGAGAAAACCTGCTGGAAATTCAGGTGTTCAGTATCCAAAGATCAATTAAGAAGGTACCAACAAAAGTGAGAAACATTAGTGGAGTTTTTTTTCATTCATTTTGAATTTAGTATATTCTTTTATGTTGTAATCAGAACCTTGTGAATGGGTCCACATTTTTCCACTAAAATCCCTTGTCTTTGCTCTTCAGCAATGAACACTAATTCTAGCACTACTCCCTTACAGGATATTTGGAAAATGCGTTAAGGACCTTTAAAACTTGGTTCAAGGGAACAGCTTACGTGGACCCACACTGAAATCATGGGGACTTTGGGCAATGTACCAACCTATATGTTGGATCAGGGCTGTATGTGAATTGTACAAACTGGAGGCATGCTTACAGAGAATTAGAAAAACTTCAGTTTAAGGTGATCACAGAGAATATACCACAAGCATGGCCCTCAAAATACCAGTAGTACTAGAGAAATTAATTTCTTTGCCAATAATGTTTTAGCATTGCAGGTGATAGAGATTTTATTCAGCTCCTAAAAGGTTAAAATTTAGATAGGGAAAAAGAAGAAGAGGAAGGATAGAAAGCCCATCTGGCCTTGAAAAAAAAAAAAAAAACAAACCCAAAGAAGTGTACTAATTTTTAACCCAGATTTGAAAACTGCCGAGTTATAATAAACACCTGAAAACCTGGGTTTATAATGGAAACTGCAAGTGACCCCTTGTTGCAATGGAGCCTGGACAATAACAATTTACAGAGCAGCTGAAAGTCATTCATAACCAGCTGAATAAACTGACTCTAAAGACTGAGAAACGACAGCATTGGTGAGAGTGTGGCTCAAAGACCGATGGAGCAACCAGTGAGATTTTCAGAGGAAACAAAATTGAAATATTGCTAGTTTTCTAAATGGCTTTTTCAGGCATAATGCAATCTCCTGCCACTCCCCTCTTCCCTCCCTTTGTGGATATCAAAATAGAGGCAGCTTGTTCTTTCTTAGGCTAAATTCCACAAACTACAATTTCAATCTCAACAAAGTGATCAGTGTAATGGTAAGAGGGCCACACCTTCACAGCCAGGCCAGTCTAGGGACCAGCATCAAGTTTCTCTCTTGCAATTTCTTATATCCTTTGTCATGCTGTGCACATACTCTTTGAAAAACAAAACAAAAGGGTATCCATAAATAAGAAGTGGATCACTTACATTCAGATCCTCCCTGTCAAGTTCTAAATAGGAGATGCCGTGTGTAAGGAGAAAAAAGCATATAGTAGGAAACTTAAAATTCAGTGTGGCTTATTGCCTCTAAGGAAATGTCTCAGGATAAAGTTTGCCAAAGTACTTCAGAAGTTTAGGAATTAATCCTATTTTCAAAGGTCAGTTAAGAAATTACAGGTCTGTCCGTCCACTTTCAATGAAATCTAGGCTCTGTAGGTCAAGGGGAGCATACAGAGAACGTGGAGTTAGTTCCTGTAAGTCCCTATAGGATCTGGGTTTAGTTTGTCCCTTATTTCCAAGGTTTGGCTTACTATTACAGAAGACCATTTCCAACTTGCGTTTCTTTTAAATGTATGTATCATAAGCATCTGTTTTGTCTCTAGCTACGTATCACCTTCAGCAACTTCCTTCCCCATCAAACATTAAAAATTTCTGCCTTATTTTTGTTTTTCTCTGAGTTTTTCTGAGCCCTAACAACAAATGGAACCCTCAGGTCTGAATTAAGTGGGCAATGAGTCCCCCCCATTGAGTACATTCGGGCAGTCTTCTGTGCAGGATCAAGACTGGCATCTGCAAGTTTTATGGGTTCCTTTGCTGAGTAAAGTTAGCTACTAACACCTACTCTCAGAGTTTTAGAGCTGGAGCACACAAGCAACCACCTATAACATAGGTACCAAAATGTAAACCTGTGACAGACAGAAAGGGGATTTGAGTAACTCCTTTGTGCCTAAGGTGTCTACATCCCTCTGCATAAGGCTGAACACAGTTTCTCTAGAACTTGGTAGGAATGCTGAAACTCACACCTTGATTCGTGCCCTTCTGCAAAAAGGAAACTATATGGGATTACTGAATTGTAAGGACAGATGGGGGCCAAAGATGAGGATTGTGGTTGCAAGTTGCTTTATGAAATATTCTGAGAGGGGGCTGTCTTGGCACCATCTTTAGGGATATAATGCCACCTACTGAATAGCCACTAGTGCAGCCTGGAGCGCCGGAGCTTTTCCCGGGGGATTCACAGTTACATAATGATCCAAACCTGACCCTGCCTAACGTATGAGTTATGAGAAGATCAGAGCCCTAGAAAGTGGGATAGCTTTAGGCTGTTTGCCAATAATTAGCTATATTTATTGATTCATTTCTGAAAATTATCATTTTTATGGGCACCTGGTACCCTAGTAGAGAAATAACTATGCTTAATTCTCGTCTTATTATAGGGGGGACTCTATGACAACTGCTTTGAAAATTATCATAACCATGCATGGTTTCTCCCATGGACCTAGTTACTTTGTGAAGAGTCAACAAGATTCATGGTAAGAAAACATGAAGAATAGCAGAGTAAAGACTTAGATTTAGAAAATCCCAAGGTAAAACTTAAGAACAAATGGGATTTACACTAGATTGCTGTATACCCCTCTAGAAATGTGCTGTAGCATAGTTCTCAAGTACACCACTAGTACAACCATGGAACACGGTCTCATTCAGTTACTAAACACCCCATTTCTTCAGATTTAGTCCTTACATAAGATAGCACCTTCAAATTAGTACAAAACCATGTTTTGTTTTGCCCCTCCCCGTGGTGTGCTTAACTAAGTATGCAAGTAATTTATAAAGAAAGATTAATTCAGCAGTTCCAAATCTTTTTTGAGAAAGGATTCATCTTATCTCAGAAAAAGAAAGCTAAAACACTGACACTGCAACTTTCAACAGGACTCATCCACCTTGTATAGCTAAGATTTCACAATTCCTTTACAAACATTTGGTATCTCATGGTTCTTTATATGCTGAGAGCACAGTTCCTATTCATTTTAGATGGGAGTATTTGGTACCTTTGCCAGCCTGACCCCAGGTGCCTTGCATTAGGAATTCACAAACAAAGAATACACAGTTAGTAACTGTAAAAAGGGATAAAAGAGACTCCTATTTATTTTCAACTGCAAACATGGAAAACTTTTACCAGGAGACTATCCTTGCTTTTCATTCAGTTAATTGCTTTCTGCTAATTGCTTTGCATATCTTGTTTGGTTGAGGTACGGATCCTGTAAATGATAGACTTTTGCACCATATGGTTCAAGATTTTTCCCAAGGTAGGTTTCTCTCATGCAGTGAATGAGGCAGGTGACTATGTTATTAAAAGCAGTATCATGATTTGTATTCATAAGGGAAGTGAATTGAAGTTGTATGTAAATGCAATAATACTGGTATTTCCTGTACAGGATACCAGTATACTTGGCTTTTCATCACAAATAGTTTTAATGTAGCTCCTCAACTTTAAAAATGGAGAACAAAAAAAAAAAAAAAAAGATAAAATAAAAATGTCTAAAATAGTTAAAACATGGTCTTTAAGATCACTTGGTCTTTAAGATCACTTAACAGAACCTCAAGCCTCTGGACCATAGACCAGAACAGTGTTAGTTCCTCTGGCAGTTACAGAGCCAGCGGTATGATGCCCACTTTCCTGATGGTTCCACTTGTTGAAAACAACATGGGGCTCCTAAATTTTGTTTGCACCATTATCTTCCTTACATTTTCTCCTATGTAGTCCTTTTCTGCTCCTCCTTGACTACTGTCTTCTGCCTTAGCTCACCTAGCTGTCGCCTGGTGCTGATTTGTTATTCCACTTTGTGTCCTGCAGCTCTTTTCTCCCCTTTATTTTATTTTCTCCCCTTGAAACACTGAGCTAAGGGGCACAGCAGAGCTTTGAAGCCCCAGCTGTAAGAGTTTCTGGAGTTCCTAGGTGAGGATAGGTAAGAAACACTGAGAGTTTGCTTTGGGGCCATGGGCATGGCCACAGGGCAGCCCAGGCAGAAATGAGGAGGAAGAACAGGGAAAGAATTAGAGCATTTAAGTGGCAACCGAACCTTGGGAAAATACAAAAGTTGCCTCTGAAGTCTCTGCAGATGCATATGAACCAGAATCCCTAGGAGGCTCTTTGCCAAATTTGGACAGTTTTTCACAGGGATATAATAATCCATATACCTAGCATGAGGGTGATATATTTTACCTGACCTTTTACATCCCACTCAAAAGAAAGAGATAGAAGAGATTCACAGCCAGGATTTATCTAATTTTTTAAAAAAACAATGGGCCAAACAACAAGTTTTTCTTCTAGGCCTTTGTTCTCAGAAATAGCTGAGCAGTTTTAACTGAAACTCTGAAAACAAAAGGGGAGGAAGGGAAGCCTGAGGCAGACTTCTGCTGTAGAAAATTTCAGTGCAGATTCTGAGAGTCTGGCAAAACTAGAAACAACTGAAAACAGGACTTTATAATAGAGCACATTAGGTACCTTTAAATTATAGACACCCAGAAACTGGTGTGTAGAAATGCGGCTGTTCCGTTGTCTCCAGCCCTGAATTGGTGATCTCAAAGAAATGTCTTGGCTTTAGAAGATCTGCTGGGTTCATGGAAGTTTTTTGAAAGTGAGGCTGCTACTAACTGAGGCAGTTAGATATGAATTGATGTGTTAATTTTAGACACACATTGAAAAAAAGAAATTTGGGCTATGCACACTTAGATAAGGACCCAAGATGCAGAGCTGTCTTTCTGCTGAACTGCCATCACTACTGCCTTTACCAACTATGTATATAGACTCATAGAATCACAGAATGGTTTGAGCTGGAAAGGACCTTAAGATCATCTAGTTCCAGCTCCCCTGACATGGGCAGGGACACCTCACAGTAGACCATGTCTCTCAACGCCCTGTCCAACCTGGCCTTGAACATTGCTATGGATGGAGCATACATGACTTCTTTGGGCAGCCTGTTCCAGTGCCTCACCTCTCCCACAGTAAAGAATTTCTTCCTTATATCTAATCTAAACTTCCCCTGTTTAAACTTAAACCCATTACCCTTTGTCCTACTACTACAGTCTCTGATAAAGAGCCTCTCTCTGGCATTCTTGTAGCCCCCCTTCAGATACTGGAAGGCTGCTATGAGGTCTTCATGCAGCTTCTCTTCTCCAGGCTGAACAGCCCAAAGTTTCTCAGCCTCTCTTTGTACGGGAGATGCTCCAGACCCCTCATCACCCCAGTCACTACTTTCCACACCTTTGAGTGGTTTGCAGGGGGTTTATATTTTGTGCTTAAAATTAGTGTCCATTTTTCTGGGTGCAAATTGTGGAGTGTGCCTCTGCTGCTGAATTTCAGAAGGTTTGTCTCCATTCAGACTTATGAGAGGTGTATGTCTCTGGGTCCCATGGCACAATATATCAGAAAAACCTTCAGGAACCTGGGAGTTCACTGTCAGCTGCATGTGAAGTTTGTGAAGCTACTCTGGAATTTTAAATGCCTTTTGCTGGGGAACAAGTGGGACGGGAAAAACTGTGGAGTGATAATCAGAATAAGGTCACTGTATAAAGATCTGCTTGGAACATGAAATTTTAAGGAGAGCCTGTACGTGTTTGTTTGAAGAAGAGCTTCACAGTAAAAGGTGGACAAAGTGTGGATTAAGACCTGTGTAAGGAAAAGGCTGTAATTCTAATATTAATTAATTTTTGCATAATTAAATATTTCTCATTTTGAACAGTGTCTGTGAGCTCCCTCTGTCCTTGGCAGAGTTTGAAGTCTGATTTCATGGCTTTGACTCTTCTCTGGTGCACTGAAAATATAATATTAAGCAGGGTGGTATTTTTCTGCTCCTTAATGTGAATGATGCTCTGAAACTGAGCATCCTGCAATAGTTTATTGCAGGATTTTGGATTATGATTAGAGAAATAAATGAGAGCAAAGAGTTGAAAATACTAGGAAATGTCCACCTCCCTTGGACTTTGATGTTTGGCATCTTGGCAGTCTGATACAAGCTTTGTGACTGTAGGTGATTAACAAAATTGGATTATTTCCAGAAGTTTATGAAAGCTGATACATTACATTTTCAATTGTCTAGACTTTCCTAGGCAGCCTTAGATTATGTTCTGACTGTGAAAGTTGTATCTTGTTTTAGTCAACTTTACCACACCTAGATATGTATGCCACATCTAGGTATGAAATGTGTAGCCATGTTAATTTGTTGAACTGGAGGTAGATTGACCTGTGAGACAGTAATCCCGGCTTTGCACCCACTTTTATTTAGCATCATAAACAAATCAGTTAGCATGAGTGACATGAACTGCAGTGATGCCCAGCTCTTCCTCCCTTTATCATGGGATCTTGATGAGTGCTTGAGATAAGTGTGTGGAAGGCGGCAAAAGGGTGAAGATTCAGCACAGATGGGAGTGACGGTGTGAGAGTAAGGCTGGGAGAAAGAAACTGAAGGTGTGTTGAGAAACCACACGGAATCAGGGAGTCCAAGTTGTGCTCCTTTTAGTCTGGGCCTCACAAAATGCCTTTGAGAGATGCTTGAGACATGCTTCTTACAGGACATGAATTTGAACATTGTACTGATTTTCTTGGATCCTAGGAACACTGAAAAAATCTGATCGGCTGCCATCTTGGGGTGTTCATTGGTCTTCCATAGCTAAAAGGTGGCAGTTGTTTAAGATCTACTGTAGACATCTGCACCTTTTCCTCTTTGAGGCTTATATGCTAAAAGTGTATGACCTACACCTTAAAATGACTCAAACGCTGATTCTAGTGCAAACCATGGCTGTCTGTAGGATGTTATAACGTAGCTCTGATCTTTGCAGATCCTTACTGTTCAGAACTGAGTTAAATTTATTGAAAATTTTTTCAGCTGGCCCTTTTAACAGGCTATTTTTTAGGTATCTGTGTATTACCACAGATATCATCTGCAGAGATGCATAAATGATCGAGCTTTTCTCTTAATAGAAAGGAAATGGTGATAGGGGGTTTCCATGAAGATTCTTTGATTTCAGAATTTATTCTCCCTGAGGTCCAAAATAGCCCAAATTTAACTTTCAGAATATGCTGCAAAGCTATTTTTTGCTGAGCTTTCGCTGAGGGTTGAAGAGTATGAAGCAAGCTGGGAATATTTTTTGTGATTCTGGGTTGATTTGATTTATGTGGGCAGAGACTTATTTGCACTGAACAAGTGCTTTTGTTTGTTATGAATATTTTTAATTAGTTATAAGCCCTCAAAAATTTGAGAGACTTTTTGTTTATACTTGGGAAAAAAAATGAATGAAATAGATTGTATATTTAAGCCTTTTTTTATAATGATTTACTCTTGTAATTGTGTGTGTTGATCAGATTATGTTTTATTTTACTATTCAGTTTTCTTTTAAGTGCTTCTTCCCCTTTGCTGCTACTTCAGAGAGAATTTGTTGAATTTAATTGGGCCCTCCTTGGGCTCATGATCTCACTTGCCAGGTCAGTTTTATAAAATTCTCTTACCTTTTTGGAAAAATGAAATAGTTTGTGGTTTTGACTGAAATAGTTGTGATCAGCCCTTCCAAATTCTGAGGGCTACCTCTTGGCACAGCACCCTTGTAGCTCTAAGAGACCCTTCTCTTGGCAGGGAAGCCAGAAAGATAGATGCTTATATCCTGAGCAATGGATTTGGCAAGTAGCGTGGAATGCCATATTCCCCAGAAATTTCAGATTTGTGAAATACTGAATTAGTGACTGCTTAGTGGAAAATGATCACAAAGTGATCACAGTTAATTCTGACACTTTTTTGAAAGAGGAAAATGAGCAAATTAACAGAATGTATGAAGAATATAATGCTGTCCATCTGCCTCTTTTTGCCAGCGTGAGACTGTTCCCTACCAAGCATAATTCAATGCTCTGTTTGGTTTAATAAGTCAATGATAAATCTACACAAATAAGTCTTATTGTCTCTTCCACTTTCTCCATAAAGTCAGCTTCTTTGCTTCTGCTTATCCCGCTTAAACCATTTAAATCAAAACAAATATAAAAATATTTTCCTTTAATTAGTATTTGTATTTAGCTTGTACTTCTTTCACTTTTCAGTTGTCATTAATGTGTTTAAAAATTAAAAAAAAAAAGTAAAAATTAATACTTGGGCTTACATGCTGACTTGTGCAATAGAAATGCAATAGAGATATTGCTGGAAATGACTAACAGCAGTCTGGTAAAGTGGGTGTACATAGCATCCATACTATAGGTGCTCATTTCTGTGTGTGTGTGGGTGGGCTTTCTGGCAGCAATTAAATGATTTAAGAACTAGAGCTCCTAAATTGGGCTTTTTTTTTCCAGTTTTCTTACCCTGCCTCTAATACAGGCTGAACCCGAGCCTCAGATGTCAGCATCCTTAAGCACTGGTAGCAGGGTGAGGAATTCAGATTGCTGCTTTGTCAGTTCAACCATTATAGAAATTTAATGTATTTTAAAATTATATCTGGTTTTGACGTGTGACCTCAAACATTTAGGGCTTCTTTTTTGATTCTACTTATTCTGTTCCTGAATTAGCTTTATTTCACCTTTGCAGACGTCTGTGACTCAAATGTAACAAGTCCCACAAATTGTCTGTTCACAAAAAAATAGACACAGGTCAGTTAAATCAAAGAGAATTAATTTGCAGTGAAAGACATAAGGAAATGTATTCAGGTAAACTGTCAAGATTTTACAAGTGAACTTCACAAGAATGGTTCTCTCAGGTTCTGTCCTTCAGGGTTCAAATACTCATGTTTTAGGAAGCAGCTTAAAGAGATACTGCTTTTTTTTTGTTTGTTTGTTTGGGTTTTTTTTTTGGGTGGTGCTGGTGGAGGAGGAGAATATGAGAATCCAGAAATAATGAATTTACAATGTAAGCTTATTCAGAAAAGAGTCATCTGCAGTTCCATTATAATAAATTGTATTATGTGACACTGGGGAACAGCATGTATCCTTTGTCATTTGCTGTAAATGGGTTGGGCATGAAGTTTGGGAAAGGCTTCAGTGTCTAAAATGTTGCCTTTTCAGCTCATTCAGATCAAAACTTGCTCTTGGTAATGTTGTCAAGTCTTCTCTGCAATTCCCTGAGAATTTTGGAACTGTGTGCTTTTGCTGTGCCCTCACAGGCTGAGCCAGAGCGAAGATGAGCCATATTGCACAGAGCTCAAATATTTCGAGTTTCAGCTATTAGAGGTGGGTTGGTTTGTTTGTCTGTCTCCCTAGGCCATTTCCTAAGTGCCTCTGGACATTACAGGACTTGAATATAATATTGGGGAGATCTTATTTGGGATTATTTAATTCTCATAAAAACCCACAGAAAGTATTAATGTGCAAACAAAAATGTCATTATATTAAGTAGACATCTATAGAAAAAATGTAAATATACGTATTTCATGCATATCGTGTAAAACTTAATATGAAATTAGGGCAGATTCTGCTAATGAGAGAAATGTCTTCCCCTTCCATTGAAAATAGGAGCATTATCTGACACATTTTCTTTTTTAAAAACACTAGGTCCAATTTATTTCCTGTCACAGAAGAGAAAGGGACTCCATCAAATCTATCAGAATAAGCCATTTTTAAGGGCACATTTAAGTAAATGGAGTTCTGGATATTCTCTGAAAGTGAAATAGAAAGGGTGGAAAGGGAAAAAAAGTGGGTGTGATGCTTCTAAAAGCATCTTATAGTTTTAATTTAGATGGGCTTTGGTGCTAATGATTCATTAGGTTATGCCCTTTAAATGGTCTTGTCTTGAAAATGCCAGCATTTTGAAGCAGACTTGAATATATTTCTCAAACATCAGATCCTGCCCTTGTTATCAAGATGGGGGGTTTATTATTTTATTTTTTTTAATTTAAGAACATCTTGTAAATTATATACGCTGCAGAACTTTTGTGGTTTTGCTTTCTGCCTCTGGAATGGCTGGGGGAGGTAGTAACACACTGAATTAATGTGTGTTTCATTACTTGGAGTAACGCTGTGGTGATGAGATATCTGCAAGGCTCGAAGAGATGAACACGAATTATCATTTCAAGTCCCAGCTACTTACAGAACACAGAGAAAAGCAAGAAAAGTCATATGCAGGAATTCGAGGTATATAGGATGGAGGCTGACTGGTTACTATTCTTTCTTGAATTTTCTGGTGTTTGCGTGACAGTATAAGTTAACATTTTTCCTTGTTGCCTTAATATCGAGTCTTGCAGTGGTGTGAGGAAGGTGACTTAATGTGGCATGCTCCCTTGCCTTACTTTTCATATAGATTTTATATTTGTTGATGATCTTTTTCAGCATCCCTGCAGCCTGTGGGAGCTGTAGTCCCAGGACAGAACTGCCCTGTGCTGAGCACTGTGAAAACCCAAAGCAGCCATGGAGGCAGGCAAAAGGAAGACAAAGGGAAAACTGAAGGGAAAACATCTCTGTATGTGGTAGTTTAATGCTGAAGTATTTGATTTTTTAGGTGCCTTGGGAAGAGTTTAAAAGAAGGAAGGTAATTGGCATGGCTTTGTGGGGTTTGCAGAGAACTCTTAAAACCTATGTTGTGCTGGGAGAGAGAACATACACTGACAGTCTGGACATGTATCAAGTGGTTTGTAAAGAATGACATCATGACCTGATGGTGAAAGGGAAATCATAGGGTAAGGGAAAACAAGTATCTTGTGTCTGATGCAGTAGAAAGAGAGCACAGTGAGAGAAACTACATGGGCACATCCTAAAACTCTGGACTTCAGATAACAGACTTCACAGTAGTATTTTGCATGAATATGAAGGGAGTAAGATTGCATAAGGTCAAGGCCAGAGGAAAGACAGTTGCCGTAACTGTGAAGTAATTGATATGAAAGCATAGAAAAGGCGATCTTACGACTTGGAAGGAGTTTAAACATGAGGGTCTAAAGCTCTAAGTCAAAGATGAAGACAAAGTTACTAACCAGATTGACAGGACTATGTTTGTGTTTGCAGTGACTGATTGCAAAGGAAGGTGTTGAGTCTGCTCTGGTGGTGAAACACCTGTCAGAAGGAAATTGTCTCAGATCTTAACTCAGGCAGGAGAGCAGGAGTCTGGAAAACAGAAGTGGTGGATTTGTGAACTGCTCAGGTGGCTATGTTTGTTTAGAGAGGAGAAGACTCAGAGGGAAAGCTTACCTTCACTGGAATAAACCAAAAATATTTAGGGTGAAAGGCCATCTGCATTGGACACTGAGTGGGAAGAAACCTGACACTGAACAGCCAAAACTTCATAAAAAAATTCAAAAAAGTTTTGTATCTGGAAAAATTGTCTAAGAGGCTTAGACTGCTTGCTGAAGACACTTGCAATCGGGATGATCAGTTTTCTAAACTCTTTAACAATGATCGTAATTTAGGATGTGATCTCTTAAGCTGCTCTTCAGGAATTCAGCTTCCCAGACCACCTGTGAAATTGAAAGCTTAAATGGTATTCATAAAAAATGCGGCAGAGTAGAAAGTACAAAAATTACTTCCTTTTTTTGTTGTTTTGTTTTTAGAATGGAAAAATAGAACACTTCAATGAACAAAAGGATTAAAGAGAAAAGGACATTTTTTTCAGGTGGCAAATACAAAAATGCAGTTAAACACTAAGAGACTAGCTGCAATTATTGAAAGCTAAATCAAACTATACATGGAAGATGAAATTAAAACTCATTATCACAGAACTTCATCCAAAAGTATTTTCCAGAAGGATGTTACTGAGAGTCAGAGCTCATTTTGCTGCAGTGAACGAATTATTTAAATTTAACCTTTTCTTCTGATTATTATTTGTACGTACTCCAGATGTATTCTGAACTTCACACAGCTTTTATGCATCTCAGCATATACAATATATGTTTCAGTATGCAGGTAACCTGTGAACTGAGTTTGGTTTCAAGTATTTCTATTTGCTTATGGCGTGGGACTGAATTGTTCTTGGACAGACAGTTGTAAGCTTCAGAATTAAATTTTCAGTCAAAATTTTCATTTTTAAAATTTCTGATTTTTCTCTGTGCAAATATTTTGTAAGCATTTATCCTTAAATGCCTTGTTTAAGTCCTTGTAGAGTAAGTTTCTAAGGACTGGCTTTGCTGTCAAAGACATGCTAAGGAAGTTCAAACAGAAGTTTCCAAATAGATTTATCCTTTACTTGTTCATCTTCTACCCTCAGCATGACACTTACAAATCAGAAAGTACACGAGTTAATGTCTTCTAGTTCTCTCTTTGATGAACTAGAATATTAGGGTTGAATGCTAGCAACTGTTGGCTTTTCTTTTTAATCTCTTAATGCATATCATACAATCCCTTAATTTTTTCTTCTCTTCTTTTCTCTCTTGCTTCCTGTGTACCCCAAAAAGTTTTCTTTCCCATATTCAGTCCTGTCCTTATTTTCAGTGTTATGCTAACACTAAGTAAAAATAGGTGCAATAATGCTGATGAGTAGTAGGCCTTTTGGCTTGCTTCTGCAAATAATTATTCTTCTGTGTGCCTAATTATTCCACATAATTCCACTTAAAGAGTAAATTTTGAAACTTCTGCAGTGCTTAGACTTTGCGAAACATACCTTGTGAGGTTATTTAGGAGACTCAGTAGAGGACAGCTTTTTCAAGAGGTGTAGCAAAACTGGATATAGCTAAAGATCAAAGAATACTGTGCTGATTCAAAAGCACAGTAACCTTTAAAAATCCCAACCCACATTAAAAACATTATCCGCAGGTTCACACTGGTATGAGCAGTCTAGTTTCATTAGAGCAACAAGGTTGTTTCATTGACAATAAGCTCTCTCTTATGACATTAGCAGACCTCTTGCATGGTCTCTTGTTTTGTTGGATATGTTGCTGTGAAATACAGGCATCTACTGTAGAACAATGAAGATGCTCCAAAATATTTCTACGGGAGTGGTAACTGACTACCAGGGTGCTTTCGATACTTGGGGTTATCCTATATTAAACAGCTACAGTTATTTTACAGAGCTCAGAAAATGGATGAAATGGCCTTTGCATTTATTTTACACTACTGGTAACTGCTTATTTGGAATTTTAGACATATTCTTTTGTGCTGTTATTATAATGATTACACAACACAGAATTGTGAAGTAACTATCAGAAGCAAAGGATTCTATTAACATGCTCCTCCAAATAAATGGATAGATTTCAGAAACTTAATAATGGAAGATTTTTCGGGCTTCGGCTAGTGCTTTTTTAGATACTGGAGCCCCATAAGAATGCGAGAGTACCGTGCAATCATGGAGTTAGTGATCCAAGTTGTATGGGGGATTAAAGGGAAATTTCTCATTACAAAGTGAATCCTTTGTGATCATCAAAAAGAGATTTTTTCAGAAGCATAAATTGTTGTCCTATTGTCACTGATTTCAGTGGGAATGGAGTTAGACTGCTATAGAAAATGGAATCCATATTTTTAAATGTATTGAACAGTCCAGAATTGGTGCCATTTCAGTAGCCGTGAACGCTTGGCTTTTACATTTCCACAAAGCCCCTGTCAAGTACAGCATACAATCGAGTCATTGCTAAACAGTGTTTCCTAGCATATGGCCAGTCTCGGGAGGTAACTCAAACATTAGCAATTAGCATGTTTTGTCACAATGTTATTTTCAGCGTGTACAGTTTAATTAAAATAGGTAGCAGTGAAACAGTCAGCTGTTTAAACATCAGAATGATACCTCAGGATTTAAACCAGCAGAAGTTTATAATGGCATGAATTTTGACGAGTTTAGCTAGAAAACATTTCAGAAATGGTTAAGTTACAAATGTAAGTCCCTGTGATTTTGAATTTATTAATTAGAGAGATTTTAAAAAGTTGCCCATCAAAAGAAGTATTATCACGTAACCCAGTAGTTGGGCACGTCACTGTAATCTATCATGTATTTTTAACCTGTCACAAAATAAATTTGTTATCGTATAATATTGTTTGGAGTTTGTATTGCTTTTGTGATCATTGAGAATTAATTGTTTCTGTGACTCAGCTACCTGATCTGCAAAACAGGTCTGAATAAGAGAAGTAGGGAGCTTAAACCCACAGTTAGCCAAATAACTAGTCTGCAATTTTGCTGTTGGTACCAGCAGGAACTAAGCATGGATAAACAAATATCTCAATATTATAAGGCTTATATCTGCATGTAAAGTTCCATTTCATACATGATATATAGCTATATATTTCTATGCATAAACTTGTATATTTACATATATATGTAGGCATTTACGAATGCAATTGATGAAACATTAATACATAAAAAAGAACCATAGGAATTTTAAGTTTACAGTGGCTTAGGGTTGTTTTTTTTTTGGAGGGAGTGTTGGGGAGGGTATTCTCCGTGGACTAGGATTTCTGATATGAAATTTACCAGAAGTGTAAATAACTATTCCCAGCACAACATTAGACCTAGAATTTAATGTCATAACACAAGTGCTTCTCCCTTTTTTTTTTTTTTTTGTGGACATTTTATTTTCCCATACTATGAACTTCTAAGTCTTGATTTTTCGGAAAAGAAGAGTCTCCACAGATCCAGATGAAATCAGTGGGAGTATGGAAGCTTAGCACTTTAGAAATGTGGCTCATTTTTGTTCATAAAGTATTGGTTTCAAATAAATTTCTACATAGATACTTTTTAATAGTTGGAGCGGATTAAATTGAGTTTTTTTCAGAATGTCTCTGTTAGGCAGTTGTGAGCCTTTTAACAGAGGAAACAGAATCTGCTTGATATGTTCCTCATTTGAATTGTCACTTTCTTCTTTCCTATGCCTGATTATGCAGCCATAAATTGAGTAAAAATTCTCATTTACCTAATTGGGTTATTGAGTGTCAAGCCTGTTTGCTAAAGATGGTAAAAGATGAGGGTAATATTTGCATTTAAAAAATCCTCTTTCCCTTTCCTTTGCTTTTCTGTTCTGCATTTGACCAGCTTCAGGAAACAAGGGAGAAGATAGGAGCATCTTTCCTGTTTTTTTAGAAACAGTGAGAATTTGCCTCCACCTCCAAACAGAAATTTTGCAAGACTGGGCCATGTCACGTGAAACAGTTTATTGCAGGGGCAAGAGTATGGATGAGGTGAAGGTGAGCCTAGGGCTGCTTGTTGCAGGATGGGGAACTGCTGCTGCCTACTTTTCTCTGTCTGGGCATCCCGTTAATGACAAGGGATGAATCAGCTTTCTGTGATAAGCTGTTCTTTGTCATTTCCACATCTTAAGCTGAACCAGCACAGCAGCACAAACAGTAGTTACCAAAATTAATAAAGGTCTGTCCTGAATGTTGCCTCACACATCCTTAGCTTTCACTGGTTCCTTAAAGCTAACAGGACCAATATTCTCAAGCACTGCTCAGCTGTGTCCCTGCAGTGAGGTTGAAGCAAGCCTGTATCACAGGAAACAAGAACCTGCACATGTATTTTGTTCTAATAAATGTACCTAGAGATTTTATAGAACTGCATATCTGTATTTTTATATCATCTATATGACCTTTGAGATAAAAAGAGGTCTTTTCTTTTAACTCCCAAGTTCACAACTTCTCTGATAGCTCCTTAGATACAACAGTGATGACCATGGTGTAAATATTGAGATAGTTGCTATAGGTAGATAGATAGACTGAACTTTAAAAATTAATCCTCTATCTGTCATCATACCCTATATTGGTAATAGAAAGTAATATTTAATATCAGATGGGGCTTATTTTTAATTTCTCAGCTGAACCTTGTTTTGCTATTATATGGCAATTGTTTAACTTGTAGAGTATAAATGCCTCCATTTACATGTACCTTAGGAGAGCCTCATTTGCCCCTTGATAACTGGAGATGGATGTTCCCACCAAAAGCTGCACTGCAGGGTGACTCCTGCCCTTTGCTGTTCCTCAGCAGCCAAGGTCTCCCCATGGGTCAGGAGAAGATGCCAGGGGAGGGTGATCCATGCTGTGAGGCACTGTACCCATGCCACTGACCCCAAGGAAAAGTGGTGGGAGTGCAGTGGGAGGATCACACCAGGGACCTACTGGCACAGCTATGTGTGAGGGCAGTGCTGTTAATTGTCTTTAAACTCGGAAGGTAAACATAAAGAAAAGTTGCAGCTCCAGTGAGCATCAACCTGAAGAGCTCTCAGCCGTGGTGGAACTTTCAGACCAGCAGAGAAGTCCTTCTACAGTTAGTTACTGAGCAGTGCCAGTGAGAGTGTGTTGCCATGTTGCAGAATCATGCTAGGAATGAGTCCTGCCTTCTGTTTAATGCTACAGGTCCAGTGTGACTCCTGCTCAAAAGCAGTAGTGAAACTATTTTTAAAGGAGTTTAAATCTTAAATTATCATGGGTTGTTTGTTGAATATAAGGAGCATACAGTATAGCTTGAATAATGAGTACTTTTGAAAATTGGACAAGTATTGTTATCTACCTGTGTGATACCTACAACTGTACATATTTGTCTCAAAAGTGCCTGTGCATTTTATTAGTCTAAAAAACTAACTACCATGAAAGAAAAGTATCTTCTATTACATTGGATGCATAGAAACACTAAAACTATTAAACACTTGGATGGTTAAACACATGGACTATTACCAATTTATTTTTAGTCAATATTTAACTATATTTCAAGGGCTGGAAGGGAACTGCTCCCCTTGTTTAGGATCATCCCTGATACAGTAAAGCAAAACCTATATTGCCCATTTGTGCATTTGTTACCATAATTTCTTATAACACCCTGATAAAGGAAAAAAGATGCACGAAAATTAACATCAAATGTTCTCAAATAAAATAAAATTTTTATTTAAAATGTATGCAAACAATAAAGCTGGCAAGAATGGTTCAGCCTTTATGAGTTGCTCTAACAGTGATCAGTGAAAGAAAAAGAGCATAGCTCTTAAAAATAATCCTTGGGTTTTTCGTGCAGTTTAGAGGGCTTAAAATATATCTTCTCTAAAGACTCCATGACAAATCTGATATTACTTGTACATAGAGACGATAAGCCAAAATCTGTTTATATTAAGGTGAAAATGTGGACATTGTCTTCAAATTGGGCTTTTCTTGATGGTCTGTATTGGGACTTGAGTGAGCTGCAGTTTTAGCAGAGGCATTGCTGGCTCTTTTTAATGGGGACTCTTTCCCTGGTGTGCAGGAAAAGCTATTGCATTTAGAGGAGGACTTTAGTATTTCAAAATTTGACTTCTCTATTGAGTACATTGAAGTCTTTCATGGTAAGATTTGAAAGGGGGCAGAAGGCCATGCTGGTCCATCCAGGTTAGACTGATGGACTCTGAACAGGCATCTAGGTGAAGTTTTGCCACCTAAACTTCATGTGAGAAAAAAGATTGATCAAAATTACTACAGTATATGGTAGAGAACAAAAGCTTACATACATTAAAAAATCAATTAGACCAATTCATGGAAAGAAAGACTGCACTACCTATGAATTGTGGAGACAGCGTGCATGTGGAAAGTGGGAGCTAGAACACTATGTCTAGGATATATCACAGTTTCTTCTGCTAGACAGACTACTGGTGGCCATGGGATACTGGACCAGATGGATATGGCTTAATATGGCTTTTCTTACATTTTTATGAAACGTATACTTTGCAATAGGTGTTTTAATGTGACAGAGTATGTATAGCATGAAGGGCAGGAATCTCACAAAAATTAAAATAATTCATATAGACGCCATTTTAAATAGTAATTCTTAGATTAAAATAATTAATCATTTCTTATATTCCGTTACCATTTCACTGAAAAACATGCATAAAATGCTCATGTTAAACATTTCAATTCAGGTGGATTTCAAAAGCCATTATTTCTTCATTTTTTAAGGACTGATAGCACACTATAAAATATAGTAATTCATATGGTTTTCTTTGGGTCATGAGGACTTATGGCCCATTTTGCCCTAGAACTGTGGTGCCAAACAGCCGAAGGTGTAGAGGGACTGGGAAGGTGAAAAAGGCTGTCAGAAAAAACAGTTTTTCCATCGATGGGGCTTTGCCAAGGAGAGCTGATGTCTTCCATCAGCTCTTTGCTGTGAAAGCGGACTGTCAGCAAAACGTTTCCATTTTGCCACACTGTTCCAATCATATCTGCTCTCAGTAACCTCTCAGGCAGTTGACTTCTAAAGGCCAGAAATATACTGTGGAGTTGAGGGCATGCACCATCTCCTGACAAAATGGGATGGGACAGTGTGGGGAGTCACTTCCCATTTGTTGTTCTAAGATTCAGCTTTGGCATCAGCTTGCTGAGAAGGCAGGCATTGCTGTGTGGCTTAATATGTGTATATGCCTGTACCGTACCAAAATTGTGGTGCTTGGCTTTGCCTGTTTCTGGGTTGCAAGAATTTGCAGTGTTTAGTGTAGGTGTGAGATACTGTATGAAAAACCTCACCCTCCCACCTTTCTGGGTACTTACATTTCTGTAAATATATAAAAATAAAAAAATACACACATTTTTACAGGGGTGAGCAACTGGAAAAACATAGCTACTGAGAAAACCCAAGTCATTTCACAAAGCAACAGACATGGATTTTAAAGGATAGTGCTGTGCTCACTGATGGTTATGGCCATATTCCTGGCAACACTTTCTCTCCCATATTTTATCAGAAGTCATATCAGGTTTTTGTTTTGGTTTGTTTTTTTTTTTTGTTTTGTTTTTAGTTGGTACAGGCACAGTCTGAGCTACCTTATCTTGGAGAGAAGAGTATTCAGATGTCATATTCTGAGTGAACATAATTTTGGATGAAGTTCACTTTATTTTGTTTTATTTACTTTTCTTGGGACACATCCAGTCCTGGTGAGTTATTAAAGAACAGGATTATACTCACAGCTTATCAAAGAAGTAGCAAATCATCTAAGACAGTTGGATTGATATGACAAAATTCCAGTGGGTCACAATGTAAATTAGATAGCAGGATCTTGCTGTACACATATAGCTCCTTGACACATTACCTAACCCAATAGAAGGATTCTTATCTCCCTTGCCTTCTGCCCTTTTCCCCTTTGTGAAAAAGCAGTATAATGCACATTGTCTGAGCCACCAGGTTGGAGTGGTCAGTTTTAATTTGCTTTAAAGCTTAGATTTCAAAGCCCGGTGATGCGTCACAGCCAGTGGTACATTCTTGTCATAATGTACAGGGAGATTTTGTTGAGATCAGATGGGAATGACAATAATAGCAAATAAAAATCTAAATTAAAGAAGAGAGAGTAAATAAATTTTTAATCATGCAAAATTTAATACTTATGTTAAGGAAAAGAATATTAAAAGTCATTTTATAGAGAGTGAATTTATATTGGAGCTGATTTTAAGTTGTGCAGCTTTGAGTGATATGATAATCATGTATTTTTCTCCCCCCTCAGCTGTACTGTGGGATTGAAATTTATATACTCAATAACTAGAAAAGAATCATAAAGGATCAGGCTGGAGGAATCTGTCTCACTCCATTTTTTCCTGTCACTCCCATAGCGATTTTAATATTTTTCTTATATCTCTGCTTATTTTCAGTGCCAAACATTGTTTTCAAATACAGCTGGCTTGGAAATGAGTACTTGAAGCTGCACGCTTGTCGGCAAGCTACCATGATTTCTAGGTACTACAATGAAATCTTAGCTATAAAAAATATAAAATAAAAATAGGATGCCAGAGTCTCCTGCCAGCTGTAAATGCAAGTAAATAGTCTTCTTGTGTGCTTTAATACTTTAAACTATTTTAAGCATTTGACTCTTGCATTTTTTTTTTGTCTTGGTGTTAAGGGAAAATGGATTTGCAAAAGCTAACAGAACAGCACATTTATTTCTTTCACCCTTTTCAGATTGGAATTAAAGACAGGATAGTCTATTGAATAGACTGCCAGACTGAGAGCCAGAAAATAAGTTTTATATTATCAATTCATCAAGAAAGACTATTTGCTTTCCTATGCCTCAGTTTCCCATCTGTAAAATGAAGATAATGTAATTTACCATCCTGTGCAATGTGCTTTGCAGTATTAGATGCAAGATAGAGTGAAGTGTCATGATGAAATATTTTGGGAAAAATACTGATGAGTTTTAATGATTTAATTTCTTGCTGGTTAATTTTTTTTATACTTGACTTTTGGTTCACAGGCTGCACTCCAATCTTTTCTGAGCTGTAGTGAGCTCCCCACAGAAAAAGAGGTGGATTTTATGTGAAAGCATCAAAGCCAAACAGTTACAGAGTTTCACCTGCAAGTGTCAGTGGATCATTTTCAGCCACACACCCACAGCAAAGGCAGGAAGGTAACCTGAGAATATCTATGTATTTTCAGAATTAATTTGGAATAAGTGCGGACATGTTCCTTCCTATTTAAAAATGAGATAACTGGAGAAATTGAAACATCTCTAGAGTCTGGAAGATTATGAGACCAAAGGCCAAAAATAAAAAGCTTCATGCTATTGCTCATGCATTAGCCACATGCACAGTCTCCAAGAAATTTACTTCAATTCAATTTTAGATAGCTCACAATAGTGACTATTTACCTGTGTCTTTATCTGTCTATCAATCATCTTTGTTGTCTGACTTACACATTTAGAAGAAAATATGGGTGAAGAAGAAGCTATGGCAACCTAGGTGATGCTAATATAGGTAGTCATGGGTTACTGTTGGTTTGTGAAATGATGTGGATAGTGTTTGATATTAGAGTTTCAACATAGTTTCAAGTATTTGATTTCCAGTGGATTCTTTTGGTGTTCTGAATTTTCTCAATTGTTCTTCTCTCTGGACACCCTCCAGAGTCAAGCAGTACTGGAGAATCCACCAAAAGGTGAGCAGAGATTTGCACTCCTGCTCTGAACTAATCTCTGTGTGCTGGCTCCAGCGATTGCCTGTGCACCCAGATTCATGTAATACGAAATTCAGAATCAGTAATAATGATCTCTCTGTGCAGTATGCACAATTCTAATATAATTTATTTGTATTTTAGGTATAAAAACAAATGGTAGAAAATACATAAGCAAAAAAGGATTTATAGTCAAAACCCAGTTATTTTATAAGAATTTAGAGCAGAGATGAGGAGGTACAAAATTCAGTCAGACTTTTCTGTGCATCTCAAAATTCACAGATGCTGTGAGAGCAAATACCTTGAAGGACCCACACTTTTTCAGAAATAGGTATGGGCACTTACTAGACACTCTTTGAGAAGGAATGTATGATGTCTGCATTGAACACATTTCTCAAGAGGGTTGCTCTGTGTCGTCTTTGAGGAACTCAGTAAACTAAAGCACAGGGACTGTGGGGTAGACTAAAACTACCTTTTTGTTAGCTGGCAGAAGGCAGTGGGTTTGGAAGTACTCCTTCTCCACCTCTGGGATCTGAGATGTACCTGTTGCCATTATGGCTTTGGTATCTGCACCTTTTGCAGTAAAAATGGATAGAGATAGAACCATAGAATCATAGAATCATAGAATAGTTAGGGCTGGAAAGGACCTTAAGATCACCTAGTTCCAACCCCCTTGCCATGGGCAGGGACACCTCCCACTAAACCATAACACCCAAGGCTATGTCCAACCCGGCCTTGAACACCGCCAGTGATGAAGCATTCACAACTTCCCTGGGCAACCCATTCCAGTGCCTCACCACCCTCACAGTAAAGAATTTCTT
>JAOEHY010052495.1:0-55282 GCA_025447955.1 Psilopsiagon aurifrons
CTTCTCCAGGATGAACAGCCCCAACTTTCTCATCCTATCTTCATATGGGAGGTGCTCCAGTCCCATGATCATCCTCGGGGCCCTCCTCTGGACTTGTTCCAACAGTTCCATGGCCTTTTGATGTTGAGAACACCAGGATATATTTTCTATCAGAAGTCTAATTTAGGTTACTTAGAAATGGAACAATTATGAGTGTAAGAGACTAACCAGACCGCAATTACGATCCCCTAAAAGACTAAAAAGACACAATTTAGTAAATTTTAACACAAAAGGGAGAGGCTGTCCTAGATGACAAAGGCTAGTTTCACAGTCTTGCACAGAAGTGTAGAAAGACTTAACACCAAAGGAAATCAGGTAAGAATTACCTCAACATGGGGAACTTCCGCAGCTATCTCTAGAGCCCACCTTGCATCATGGTGAGACACATACACTTGAGGAGCATTATGGGGAGGAGGAGGAGGAAGAGGATGAAGAAGAAATGACTGCTTTTACTAATTGTCCTGGCTACTGGCATGAGGTAGACATATGCCCTTAGTTCTAATATTTTTCAGCACCACAAGGCTCAGGCTGATAGAGGGAACAGAAAGGCTGCCTATCCTAAAGCTACTAAGGGATAGGGCCCTAACTGTAAGTAGGAGAACCATGCACTTGGGAAGACTGATGTTTAGAAAAAGATGGACATTAGCGGGTGCAAAAAACTCCAGACCAAACCCAAACCAGCTGTTCAATAGCCATACAATGTACAACTGTGTAAGAAAAAATCAACTACCCATAACAAGCCGGGGAAGAGTCATGATAATGGCCACTAATTATAATAACAGGCCAAATCATCCTGCCGTAGCCATATGGTTCCAGAAACCACCAGCCTATTCTTAACATTTTAAATTCTTTTGAACCTTGAAGATTCTAAGTGAGAAAACAAGAAAGTTTCATATACATTTTCTGAGAAAAACATTCTGAATTCTGATGAAAACACCGATCCCTAAAAACACATTTTGCATGTAAAATTATAGAATACGCTCTGGTCTCTAAAGAGGCAAGACCAGACTTAAGTGTAGACAGACAAGTTCTAGGGCATCATAAATATTCACAGGAGTACTATTTTTCCTTTACCTCCAGAGAACATTCACCCATGTATGACAGCTGGCAAAAGTCATCAGAATTGATGGCAACAGTGATTGTTTCTAGCAAGCAACACATTTAAGATGTAATTTCTATGGTTGGAACAACTTTAAAGAAAAGTGTAAATCCCTCACGGTAAACTACGGAAAACAGAGAACATATTTGGCCAAAAAGGTCATGCAGTTTATCTTGAATTACACTGACGATCAGTGATAATATTACTTCCCTGGATTTATAAATGATTAATACCCAAAAACTGCAGCAGTGCCAGAGTGGGTCAGCTAATAATATGCACAATGGGTATGTTTCATCTATTTTGTGGGTATTTAGGAGTAATTTGTTTGCAGCAAAAAGTAGTACAAACAAAACCAAACAGGATCCTGCAAAGATTATTTTAATGGAAGAAACAGTGAAGCATCAGAAACAAAAGCCTGGATGATTAAAGTGTCTTTTAAGAAGTCTTGATGAGCTTTTTTATTTTAAATTCCTCCTATTTAATAACAAATTTACTTCTTTGAAGTAAATGCAAAACAAGAGAAAAGTTTTTCATTCAGTTGTCATGTAACCTCACTGATGAAAATCCAAAGTCATTCATTATTACAAACATTTTCACTAACGGGTGCGCCTCTAAAATTAAGTTTCATTGGTAATTATTTTTTGTCTGGTTTGGGCAACCTGCTATTTACTTACCATTAGTAAATACAGCTGTTTGGTTGCTGATTTTTGTGGGTTTGAAAGCTATACACACACAATTACATAGCTTGTTAGTGGTAGGTACAGAACCCTACTGTTTTCTATTAAAGTTTAATTTGTTACTGAAATCAGCATACATACAGAAAAGTAGGGACTTTACTTCTTCGTATACCACACTGTCCTTCAATGTGAGATACTACTACGTATACTTCAACTACTCCTAAAAGATCCTTACCCATACCGCTCCTAAGCAATCTTCTACAATACCTCACCTTCTGTACAGTAAAAGGATTCCTTAATGTCTAACTTAGACAATTTTTACTGTACTGAAATCCCTTTCTACCCATTCTCAAGGGACAATAAAAATTCTTCTCTGGAGTGATCTTTTACTATATTGTTAAGACTTATCATGCCTTCCTAATAATACATTGTTTTGGTTGAACAAACATACATCAGATTGTCTAAGTCTCTTACTGTTATTATTTTTCACTTCTGGATTTTCTCAACCTCTCAACACCTACAGCGTTCCATTCTTGAGAGATTAGGCACGTACTTAACACATCTGCCCGTCTGTCTGGTTATGAATCTGACTATTTAGTTACACTTTTCACAAAGTATTATAAATACAGCTTGGTTAATTATTAAGGTGCACTCAAGTTATCCTGTGTAGAAACAAATGCAAGGAAACTACAGGCTTCTAAGCAAACAGTGATGTAAAAAGTAATTTCAAAATTCACAGTAAGTGGAACATTTCAGGATGGAACTCAAGAGAAATACTTTAAGTTTCTGGTGCTCACTTTAAATAAAAAGAAAAATATTGTTGCAATTTTATTCAAAACGAATAAAGGAACAAATTGAGTACACATCAGTAACTTCTCGTCAAATCTGTAGTAACTTCCCTGGGACCTATACAGAATCCCTTGGCCTGGTCAGAAAAGCTAAGGCTTGTATTCAGAGGTTAACTGAGCTCTTTCTTGCCCTGAAATTTTACCTTTTGAATGAAGCTTTTCCTACTACTTTCTAAAAGTGTAATTTTTTTGACGTAGACAGACTGGTTACCTTTTTTCCTTCCGTCATTTAATTCACTTTCAAATCTCAAATATCGCTAAAGATAAGGCTGTTTTTTTCTACACTCCACTGACACATTTATTGAACAAATAACTTAGAGAGATTTTCCAGGAGCAGAAAAAAATAAAAGGAAGCGAAATTGTGTTTACCTTTTGGTGAACAAAAAGTCTTCAAATGTACTCGCTAGCTCTGGCCACATACTGTCAAATTTTCCAGAAGACGCATGCTGCCTTGCAACAGGTAGTCCAATAGAGAGAACTTTGAGAAGAGAGGAAACAGCTAGCTTCCATGTGCTTTCAGAAGGACACGAATATTTCAGACTGAGAGGTATTCTTAGTGTCTGCAAAATTGAAATCAGAACAAAATTTAGAGTTGCTCAGACAAATCTAACAACATGGCATGCTTCTGCAGAAGATCCTGGCAGACACTGTCAAAGATGATAGCGCACATCCCTGTCTTCTCTGCTGTATATGAGACGCTCTTTTTTAAATATAATTATAAGGATGATTTACCATATACTGTCTGGCTACAGCACAGGTCTGCTGCCAACTATGATGTTAGAAGTCAAAGTTGATTCATTACCAATTACACGATGAAATTACATCCTAATTTTATTTTTCTGTATTGCCATCCACCATTTCTGCTAAGCCTGACAAATGGGCTTTCCTAGCATCTAGCAGATTGCAGGCAGTTTGTTAGCATGAGTGTATTCTGAAGAGTTTAGCTGCATTCCTAGAAAGCTATCCCAAGTGCTTCCACAATAAGAAAAAAAGAAGCCTCATTTAAATTGAATCTCTTCCTAATATGTAAAAGTTGAACTGTATACATAGCCACTGCAAGACGTCTGGTCATTGCTGACTGTTTAACTGCATGAAGTTTAAAGGTAAAACAGTGAAGATAAAGGCTACAATGCAAGCCAGGTGTATAGAGGATGAAAACACTTTTATCTTTCAGATAGAAAATCAGCCTCAATATCTATGAAAGAAAGCTATTAATCAGTTTAAAAACATTAAGCCTATGTATTATTTACACTATCTATATTCCTTTTAGTCAAATTAATTAACTATTTCCTGTTAGTCAAATTAACTAGAACCTAATACCAAGTTATCTCAGAAAACGAGTTATTTAATTTACATTTCAAATTTGGGTATTACGTATGTGTCCCCAACTGTTTTTAGTGAAGTTGCTGATTTGAGGAAAGCAAATTGAGGAAAGCAAAACGTAATTAATTCTCTATTGCCAAAAATAACAAGAGCTAGGATCTAACCATGGAGATAAGCAGAATATTTTCTTCTGCTGCTGTTTTTCATAGGGGTCAAATCTAATTCCAGTATAAGCATGGGCTTTAGAGACATGACAAATAATTTAAAAGTCATTTTTATCTACTGCAATAGATCACATTAGTATCAACTGTGAGCCTTAAAAGAAAAGCAATGTCTATACCAGTTTCACCTATCCCATTAAAACAGAAGTGGAAAACATCTGCATTAACTTTAAAATACAAATATTTAACTCATAACAGATTCTAAATAATACCACAAAACTATTTTAAACACATTCAGGTTTCTGAATTTCTATAGAGGAGCAACCTGATGTCAGCCAAGTCATTACAAAGAAACCTAGGTCACCTTTTTTTCCCCAGACACTACTACTACTATTATTCACTAAAGTTTCTGTTAAAATGGAAACAAGGTCAATAAAACCCAAGAGTTTGCCGATTTCACCTTAAAGGCACATCTGTGCACCCATGACATTTCATAGGGACATCAATGACACACGAAGTCATGAAGAGCAAATCAAAGTAATAACTAGAGCACAGATCCCCAAAGTACACAGGCCAGCCTACAGAAACTGGTCTTCAATGCCATATTTACTAACAAGCCTGCTTATCAGATTCAGGTGTGTAATGTTTTCAAAGACTAATATTTTGTGGCCTAACACATTGGTTAATTTTTATCTTAACACTGAAATAATGATGCTGACATTATCCAGCTACAGAACAATTCATATAGTCTAATCAATAGCCTTGCAGCTTCAAAAGAAATTACTACCTGCTGCTCATCTTCATGAAATATCTATTTGTTTCCTAAAGCTTTAAAGCTTCCAGAAAGCGTTTATCAACACTAGCTCAAAATAAAACTCATTCTTTTCAACCTAAGTTCATTAATCTCAGAGCATATGCAGGACAAACTTTTACCTTAATAATATTCTGAAGAACTTTCTCTGTTACCACCGCTTTATGGCAAGCGGTCTTTTGGTATAAGTCTACAACAACTTCCAACGATCTCTCAGCAAACGGTACATAATTCAATGCTACCCACTCCGCCTAGGAAAAGAAATTAGTAAATTACCGAACTATATGTGAATAAAGGAACAGAAGACGTAAGTTTTGCACTGAAGTCTCAGTATAATACATGCAAGGCTTGCTAAGAATATGGCCCAAGCAATAAACCAGCAAATACAATGGAGTCTGACTATGAAAATGTACTCGACATTGAAGTGAAGTACATTTAAGTAGGAGAAATGTTGCGGTCTAGGCAAGACAACTACATTAAGACAATCTTTAAGGAAATTTAACTCACCGGTGCAAATAGTTGTATCTAGTGTGATTCCATTGTGTTGCAGGACAAATAGAATAAGAAAAATTAATACATAAATAATAGTTTCCTCTTTGATTACACTGAATCAGATGCTCATGCTTAGTGAACAGCAGCGTACACAGATAAAAAGAATTATGGAACATGTCCCACTTTTTTGCAGTACGTGCAATTAAAAAATTTGCAGCTTGAGGGAATTTTCTCAATCCATAATTATCATTTCCTTCTATTAAATTTGGTATCACATGTAGGACAAGTTATCGTAGATTAATTCACTGGACAAATTCAGACACATTCACTGCAACAGGTGTCCAGGTAAGACCTTTCCTACACAAAGGAATACGAAGTATAAAAGCAAAGCAGAATTCAAAGGGAGCAAATGAAGATAATAAAAGCATCTAAAACATACTAATAGCTTGTTACACAACACGCACAGCAAAAGTTTACAGATGGAATAAATGCATCTTGCTGAACAACCTACAGCTGAAGCTGCATTGGGTTCACCAGCCAAACGAAGCAAGTGAGATTCCTAACTAATTACCTGATTATACTTCGCATTTGCAATGTGCTTTGTTTCCAGCTGTCCATACTGTGGAGGCTTGCAGGAAAATTCTACAAAGGCCAACAGCTGGTCGAAGATTGCAGGATACATTATCTGCATACTTTCTGAGCCCACACATATAGCCTATACCAGAAAAAAATACAAAAGCTGAAATATATTATGTTGAGCTTTCACATTCAAAAATTTGCATCAGTAAGAGCTCCTACAGAAAAATTCACATAGAAGACCATGCAAGAAGCATGCTGTATAAAAGGCAGTGCATAGTTCTAACAGTTTAAGGAAAGTAAGTTTTATATTTTATTAAAGCAAATTAAGTGGCAAGATACCTGGGCATATAGAGTTTAATAAATACACAGATCTCATTCCATCCAGTAAAAGCTGTCTTCTCTTCACAAATTCTGCTTTGATGTGACAGCAAAATATGCCTTATGTAAGGCTTGTCTGTTGATCTCAGACATGTCTTTAAGCTCTACTTCAAGGAACATTTAAATCTCAGAAGTAATTCATACAAGGTTTTTGTAAGTAGTTAAAATTGTGTCTTGCAGAAAGGAACATAAATAAAATGAGAATTATACGATTTTGGGAAAGCTGAAACTCATAATCTTGCTTTAAAATGGAAAGCATCTCAGGAACAGTGTGCTTTTAAGATGTCAATGAAATATCATGTTGTCATAGGCTAATGATTTCCCGCTGCAATATCAATCCCAAGGCAATCTTAGGGCATTTATTTTCAAAGCCAGACACAACGATTCTGTGAAGTTACTCCAATTATTTTCTGTCATTTTAAATGCCTTGCTTTTTCCTCCCAAAGTCTGTCCTCTCAAAGCCTCAAGAAACAGTCTCTTTATTGCTCTACAAAAAGACCTTGTGCTTGGTGCTGTTATTTTTCTCTGGGGAGAAATCAACCCCCCTTTTCATGAATTGTAGATCATCCAGGACAAATTGTGGCCCAAGTCACTCAAGGTATCAACAGCTCTGATGCTGTTTTGAGTGTGACCTCTGTACTGGGGCTGTGTCATGAGCTGTAGCAGTTAACTGGCTTGAAAATATCCCAAGTCTCCAGCCATGAGAGGAAGCAAACCAAGAGGGACTACAGGCACTGTCACTGCTAGATCACCCTCAGACCCAGCTGCACCCTTGGGCAATCTACAAGCTGCAGCAGAGCACTCCCTGAATCATCAATGGCCTTTCCCTCTTCCTCAGCTTCCTGCAATTCAGGGCACATGTCTAGTGCTCAAAAGGCTTTATCAACATTATGAATATAGTGCAGCACTTATTCTAAAAAGCCACATCCCTTTTCTGGTGCTTAAGTTCAAGACTGTACTGAACTCTGGAAAAGATGCTTTGATGCTAGAAACTCACCTGTGTGGAGAAGGTGCTTAACTGCTTATCTGAAAGTACTGAACACTGCAAAAAATTCCAGCTGATAGGCTCCTGCACTAGAGTCACTGCACTAAACAGGTTAATGCAAGATCACATACCTATTAGAAAAGGTATAAATATTATTTTATATACCAACAGATGGCTTAGAAAGAGAAAGGGAGCATCCACAAACCCCTCCATAACTTTTGTTTAGATGCAACTTACTTGCACAGGTCCAACTTACACTACCCACAGAAGACTATCTTGACATACCCCAGGGCTCAGTACTGGGACCATTTCTGCCTAGTATCTTTATGAATGATCTGGACGAGGGGATCAAGTGCATGCTCAGTAAGTCTACAGATAACACCAAGGTGGGTGGAGTGTTGATCTGTGAGGAAGGCTCTGTACAGGGATGCAGACAGGCTGGATCGATGGGCAGTGGACAATTGCATGATGTTCAACAAGGCTCAGTGTTGGGTCCTGCATTTGGACTACGACAACCCCATGTATCACTAGAGGCTTGGGGAACAGTGGCTGGAAAGCTGCCTGGTAGAAAACGACCTCAGGGTATTGCCAAGGTAGGAGCCAGCAGTGTGCCCAGGTGGCCAAGAAGGCTAATGGCATCATGGCTTGTATCGTGTGGGCAGCAGAACTAGAGAAGACACTGAGGTGCTGGAGCAGTTCAGAGAAGGGCAACGAAGCTGGTGAAGGGTCTAAAGCACAGTCTTATGAGTCGTGGCCGAGGGAACTAAGGTTGTTCAGCCTGGAGAAAGGGAGGCTCAGGAGAGACCTTGCTGCTCTCTACAACTACCTGAAAGGAGGTTGCAGTGTAGTGAGTATTGGTCTCTTTTCCCAAGTAAGAAGCAATGGGACAAGAGGAAACGGCCTCAAGTTGTACCTGGGGAGGTTTAGGCTGGATATTAGCAAAAATGTCCTCACTGAAAGGGCTGCCAAGCCCTGGAATAGGCTGCCCAGGGAAGTGGCCGAGTCATCATCTTCCCTGGAAGTATTTAATCGACATGTAGATGTGGCATTGAGGGTTTTGCAGTGGACTTGTCAGTGTTAGGTTATGGTTGGAGTCCATGATCTTAAAAGGTGGTTTTGAACCTAAACAATTCCATGATCTATAATGGCCAAACTTCAAAATATATTTGCCATTAATTCCATGATTTTTATTATTATTATTCATTTCAGGATCAGTGGCAAAAAATTTGAGACGCTACTTGTTCTGTACTGATGAACAAAACCAACAAAACTATTTCCTATTTGAAGTCAGTGTATGAATAGCTTCTTATTCTTAATACTTCATGAAACTCTTGTAGAAGTTTTAATTTACGAATAGAAGCATTTTCTATTCAGCCTACTGGAGTATTTTCAACTCTAAAAATTATCCATGTATTATAAAATGGATAATTAAGTAACTTAGTTTTGAAAATTCACCTAACTAGAACTGCTTTTCAATGACGTTTATGCTTCTGACACCAGATACCTTATCTAAGATGCAGAAAAACTCAAAAGAAGCCTTGCAGAGTATGTGACAAAGGATGTTTTCAGTACCTTTAAAAGCTGGTTATTAAAACTGAGTACTATTTACTGCATTTAGTGCACTTATTTACATACTTAAGTAGAGAGATGTACAAATCAGAAAGTAATGGTTAGGTAACAACAAACCACAAACAAACCCTAAAATAAAATCCTCTGCAGACCGCTGTTTGTTGTACAAATTGACACAGGACTTTAGTTTCAGAAATTTGTGCTTTAAGGCATCCTGGTACCAACCTTTAAATTATTTAATTGTTCCGATTAATGTAACAACTCCCAGTGCAGCTGCTGTCATGAGCTATGGCTTTTATACTGGGAGGTACTGTAAAAATCAAGGTACCTTCCTACCTAAGTCTGTGTTTGCAAAGTCCTGTAACTGCCACACTAACCATTTAGACTGCAAGAGGGGAGGGGAGATACCCATTTCTCATGGGGAATTTTTTTACTACTGTTTAACAGAACTTCAGCTAAAATAATTTTACATGGATAAGTAGATCAGCAAAGAAATAGAAAATTCTGAGATGAAGAGACAGAGTGATTACATGGAGGAAAAAAAGGACCTGAGCAGGGCTGAGCTGCTGGAAAGTGGAGGCCACAAGATCATGGCTGACAGGAAAAGGATGAAAATGTAGGCAGATACAACATTAAAACTTCATGTTATTTATATCCCCACACACAAAACTGAGATTCAATACCAAACTTCTAATCTTATGCCTCTGTTCCTCAAATTACATACATGAATACTTGTTAATCCCATAAACTAAATGACTGCAAGATAATGATTCTGACTTGCTTGTGGGGTTTAAGTAAGTATGAGATAAGTCAACCCACACTAAGCAAAAAGAAAACAAGATACAGAATTGCTGCTTGTCTAGTAAGCACCATGTGGTCTATGAGTTAAACGAGGCAGGATCTTATTGATGGGCAGAGGTATGACCACAGAGTTAAGCAATGCGGTCATAATATGAAAGCCCATAGGGAATGAAGTCAGGTCACGTGGATAGTTCTAATTCTGACGTTTCCCCAAGTAGGTCTTTTAGGGGGTTTCATGGTTGTATTTTTTAAAGCAGTGCTTAATAAAAATGCATTATCTCATTCACTATCTACTTTGCTTCTTTTGAATAAGTTTTCTGAATGAACAGTGTATTCTGCAAGGAGATATTTTACAATTCCAGAAAGAACGAAGCACTACTTTTTTCTTTTAGCTATCCAGAAAGATGGCACCATAATTCAGTGTTACAGATTCACCTGCAAGAAGGGTATACTTTGAGGATGAGTTCTGTAGTAAGAATTTTTTAAGGAGATATGCAGCATTTTCCTTAACTCATTAACCAGAGGCAAGAAGGTAGGTGCTCTGCCAGAGACCCTTCTACACGTTACGTTTTGCATGAACTCAAAGTTCTCATGATCACTATTCTTCTAGACTTCGTTATGGTAGTACCTGGGCAACATAAGGAATACTGTTTGTGGGCTGTTCCCCCAACTCCATGTACAGACCTTCGTAACAGTACAACACTAATATTAGATAGACAAGTACATGACTACAAACAGCACAACACTAAAGGTATTTCTGTAATCAAGCACAAGTGCCTTTCATGAAGATTACACCATTCCTTTCAATGCAGAGCACTTAGGCTGCACAAGAATGGAGATCAGACTGTTCTATTACATTACACGGTGCAATTACAAATAATTAAAAAAATCATGTTTAAGTCACCAAATTATAGTTCTAAGAAGAACTGAGACGCAGTGTAGTTTACCTTTCACCGAGCATTTGAAGTCACGTTATTACCTTTTGTAAAACATCTAAAGCTGTAAGCACTGCTTCCTGTAAACTTGTCAAAACTGCTTCAGTGTAAGATGGAAGGATGAAAGGGGAAGCATCGGAACTGATTGGAACAGAAACAGCACCATGCAAAATGACACCCAGCTTCTGAAGATCATCCATGCTGAAACCAGTTTTGATGTGTTGGTAAAGAGCCGGGAATATCTGTATTAAAGCTGTAAGAAAAGGCTGGCTGGGAATGAAAGTCAATTTATCACAAGTAACTGGAGGCCTTGTACTTTCTGAACCAATCCTATACCAGCTGTTCCAGGCTGCCCACCAAAGATTCAAATCTTCAATCTCATCTGTTATTACAGGTGGTTCAGATCCACTGTATCTTCCTATTCTTTCTCCTATGGAGTCAGTTCTCATGAACGATCTGCCAAGACTAGTGGCAGTTGTTGTCCCTACCACCACAGGTACAGAAACATTGATAGCAGGCGGTGTATCAGGTTTCTCTGAGTCTCGGACAGGAGAAACAATCTGTAAGATCTCCTGGAAGCTTTTCAGAGCAGCCAAGGAAACTTCATTGTTTTTGCTGAGTGCTGCTGACCGGATGTGATCAAGAAGAACATCCCAGGCTTGGGAAAAATCTCCTATTTAAAAAAGAGAGGGGGGAAAACAGTATCAGCTTGGAACGGTCTCCTCCATCCTCTTCCCACCCACTCTGTCTCTAAGAGGCTGTTCATGCACTTCCTGCTCTAACACACAGAAATTTCATGAGGTTAGATAATGGCTGTAATCACTTTCAGCATGTATCAGTTCAACAATAACCAGAAAGAATGAATGGAACAGAGAAACACACAAATATGAAGAATGAAACAATATATCTACATTTATATGGAATTCACTAGCAAAAAATCACATACCCCATCCTACATCAGAAACATGTATTTTCTTCATTCAGTACAGTGAAACAGATTGACTGTTATACATACCAAATGCCTGTTGATTTAAGCACGTACAGGGAGTTAAGAGTCAAATGTATAGTCATGCAATTAAGTTATAAAGAATCGATTTTAAAATGCCCTGATAACTGTATTGTGGAGAAAGTTTTCTCTTCTTTTTTTTGAAGTCTGAGGTTTTCATTGATTTTAGCTTTATCTTCCAATTTTCTGTGTTACTAATTACAGGTTCTGAATAATTAAAATACTCCTGTAATGGTTTATTTTTTATTCAGTTTTAATTCAGATTTGATATAGTTTAAAAGCTACTACATTGCTGCAGATGACCAATACTCCTGATAGCTACTAGTATGTTGGTAATTTGTGCCACAAACAACCAAAATAAAATAAAACAATTTATTCCTAGTTTTTTATATATATATATTAATTGCATACTATGGGATGGTGAAGTTACATTAATGTAATGCAAATTATACATTCCCTGTTTCTTTATTGCTTTCTCCTCATAGAAATAAAACATTAGGTCATTTACCAAGCTACTGCAAAATCCTACTACATACAATTGTACAACATTCAATACTTCACTGACTTTACCAGCAAGCTCTCTTTATGGTGTCAGAGCACTGGTTAAACTTGACACACTGATGCCATGGAAGAGTTCCAGGCAAGTGTTGCATAACCTTAGAAAGACAAAAGGAAAGATATTCTCACAACCAAAAGGACAAGCTATTCTCTTAACAAGCTATTATAAATTAAAGCTATTTGGTACCCAGAATTGAGACTACTAAGATTTAATCTCAAGTACTGTGATATGGAAGATTAAATTAGTACTTACAATTTTTTGGCTCTAATGAGTATGAACTGAAAACCCTGTAATTTTCATGACATTTGAAGTGAGACAAAATGGAACACACTTTAAAGCTAAGATTATAATTCTTGCCCAGTACTTTAACTGAAAAAAAAAAAATATAAGAGCAGAAAGTTTATTACTGTATCTCTCACTAACTTTAAACTATAAATTTTACCTAAAGGCTGCAGTAAGTATCTCCTGGTGTTAAAAATTCTTGCAACTCCAGCCAGTGTTAACACCCATGTCTCAGCCCACTGTTTCTCAGCTGTGTCCCTTGAGTGATGAATGAGAATGTTGCCACCTCCGGATTCAATCTTCTCTTTGTCAGCTGTGGTAGAAGATTCTCGAACCCTATCCAATAGGTGAAATAAGACCTGAAATAGTCAGGAAAAGAGGGAAAAGGCAACTTGTCAAATAACATAGTTGTATTCATGGCAAAATAAGAAAGAAAACCAGTAATTTTTCCATTATCTTTTTGTCACTGGGTCACCTTGAGTATTCCCTTATTCTAAACAGTCTCTGCAACAGCTAAGAGTAAGAATCAGCCAGCAACTGATGTTCACTTGAGAATGGTTAGAAGCAGCATGATCAAAACCACTGAGAACAGTGTTAGCACTAAAAGAAGGCTAAAACCAGTGGATCTCGGATACCTCTTAGATACAATGCGCAGACTCAACTACAGCCTGATTTTTAAGTAAGGCACAACCAACATGACTGTGATCCAGAACAGGGCATTTTTTCACACATTCTCTCAAAGAAGAGAGCTAAAAGCTCAGTCTAATATCAGATCAGTCCAATCACATGACCTCTCCATATTTTTGCACAAAAAATGATTCATTTCTCCTCGTAGGAAACAGACTTTTATCCAACTCGTGAGTAAGTAAGTAACAATCAAGATACAAAATTTACATTTCATAAGAGGCTTTAAGGGCCAGAGAAAGTGTAAAGAACACCCCCACTCCCCCAAAATGACATTTCTGCCGCCATATGTTGTTGTCTTTGAAAATCTTAATAAATTAGCTAATTGATATTAAAATAGCATGTCAGAGGCTATTAAAATGAGAATGCAATTTAGAAAACCTTTAGTGTAATCTTACACATCATACCTTCCACACTACTGTGTGCCATGTTGAATGTTGCAATAAAGTTCCATGAGCACCAATAGTAGAAAACAATGTCTGCCCAGCACTCTTTCTAACTGCAGGTCGGGGATCCACACACAGCTCTCCAAGTTTGGCATACAGGCATAACCAAAGACAGTCGAATGGTGATGCAGGATGAAAAGGCCTATTCAGCATCACTCCCTTTTCTTCCGCCTGTTTCTGCAACACTGCTTCTTCTTTGTTTAGCTCCTTCTCAATTATTTCACCTCTTTGGAAAAAATAGTCCGAAATATTCCACTACAAAATAAGTAAGACATATGCTGTCATATAATAAAAAAATATTTTAATGTTCTTAATAATCATGCAGTAAATTGTTTCTCATTTTTATATTAAAGAGTATTTTGTGAAGTACATCAAGATATTCATTTCTCTACGCCGATGGAAGAAGATCAGCAAATAAATACCAAAAGGCACAGAAAGTATTTTTCTTAGCCTCAGCTTTAAGGTTCCATTTATACCTGAAGTACTAGAAAGCGAGAGAGTGCATTAAAAATAGGATACTGATGAACATGGTTACAGTTCAACACTATTTCTTTAACTGACCCTGGAGTCATGCAGATTAAATTGTGCTCACTCAATTTACATACAATTCCAAATGACAGCACAGGAGTTCACTAAGAACTCGAAAAATAGGCTTTGGCTTTAATTTGTAGCATTGACTACAGATCAATTTTAATATTAAAAAAAAAAAATAAAAAAAAAAAAAAAGAGAGCCAGAAGCAGCATCACTGTATTTAGTATAATACTCACCAACAAACCAATTGATGTTAAGCTAATATTCAACTCTTGATTGTGAAGTCCAAAGCTTCCTGCGACTTCAACAACTATCTGGAGACAAGTACATGGCATTGTTGGAAGAAAGTCTGTCACAACCAACTGAAGACACTGGAATGCAGTCCGTATTAGGGACTCTCTTAAAAAAACAAAACAAAAACAGAACACGCACACACTCATTTCCAATTTCTTCAAGAGCACAGCAATGTTCTGAATACACCACCTCAGGAAATAGCATGATTTAGAAAAAGAAAAAAACACATTTAGCATTTTTGAGATGATTTTGCAACATTTTAAATGCTTTTACCATGAGGCTTTTTAAAGGTAATAAGTTGAAGCTTCAAATTCTGATGAAGCGTTTTAGTCCATGTTAACTAGCTGATGAAGTTCAGATTCTCCACTGGTCCTCTCTAGTTTTATACAGTAAAGTCCACTTTTCTGTTCTAGAGTTCCAAGGACTTCTTAGTTTAAATGTGTCAGCTAAAAAAGCCACAACAGACAAAACAAAGCTTAAGTTTAAGCACAATAATCTTCCAAAGGGAAAGCTCTTCTGGACAGTTTCTTGTACCAGCAGTTACAAATCACTTAAAGTATGTCAAACAGGTAGAAAAATATGTATTATGTTGGACAAAATCTTGTCAAAATATCTTGCCATCTGAATGCAAACATTAAATAAAAATGTAGCACAGAAAGTGAGTAAGACCATCACTATGTTAGCGTGCATCTTTTGTAATAAATAAAAATACATTCTTATTTAATGTTTGCAATCAGAATTTAATTCTGAAGACAAAATATTAAAGAAATACCTATTTAATGGCAGTTACTTTGAAAAGATTTTGTCTAGGATAAGATATGATGTAGTATAGAAAAGGTTCATGAGAAGAAGGTCTCAGAAGCAGCAAGGTCATCTTTAACTAAAACCTTGGAATCCTGGAATCCAGGATGCTTACTGACCAGAGGGAAGACTTTTGTGAAGAAAGTGACATGGTCAGTAAGTTTATATGTGATGTATGATAACAGTGCGTGCATCTTGTGCTCACAGCTATAAGCAAGGTAAGAAAATCAGCTGTTTCGCACGGAAAATGAGGTGTGCTAAACTTTTTTCCTACCATAGTTGATATGATGTTCGCAGATAATGCTATGTAGTTAAGCAGATTATTCTATATTCTTTGCTGGAGGAGACTAAGATATAACACTAGAACTTAGTAACACTGAATTATCTGACAGTGAGGAATGGGTTTGAGATGAAAAGGAATCTGAAAACCATCTTGAGAAGGAATTTGTTGGTTCTCATCCATCAACAAGAAAAGTGAAAATTAAAAGGCATGTAAGAACCACAGACCACATTGCACCAAGTATGGAAACAGCACATACCAAAGGAAGCATGGTTACAAAAAAGAGGATGCTCACAATCATATATGTAAACATCCAAAGGGATTTTGGGGAGTGCTACTGCTAGAGCAAGCAATACTGATACAAGGGCAAAATCCTTCAAGCATTTGAAGGGGCTCTAGGAGGTCTCCATACGCCGAAGACAGCAGCTAAGGTGGGGTGGAAGGAGAGAGATGCCAACATGCATTCTTCTGATACCAGGGTTATTTGATGACCTATCCTGGTGCCAGTCTTGACAAGCACCAAAGAAGGAATAAAATGGTCTAAGTGTGCAGGTACAGTTCCTGGTGCTTACAGTTCCAGGGCCCAATGTTAATTTTACTGCCCATTTCAAAAAACTCCCTGCAACTTCACCTCTCACTTCTCACTGTAACATTCCCCCTCTGTTAGCAAGAGTCAGCTGTGCTAGTCAGTCAAGGGATTCACAGTCAAGCGAATAAACTTCCACCCCTGTGCTACCAGCACCCATTCAGGGAGGAAGGCTTCAACAAAAACAGAGTGTTCAGAAGATGCCACACACTAGAGACTACCTGAAGATTTTGAAAGAAAAAGAAACAACAGAAGAAGAGCAACAGCCAAGCCATACAGAATTATCTGCAAGCACCAGACAGGTGTCCAGCAGATGGTTAAGATCAAATGAATTGGCACCAGGAGTATTCCTCAGTGTGTACTGCATGGTGATCACAGGAGACACTAGAGTGGAACAATACCCTGTTCCTCTGAAAGATTAATTCAGTAAAATAGAAGTGTACTACAGTTGAGTGAAATTGTTCAAAAACTAAAAAATAACAATGAAAATGATGGCTATTACTGGGGTGGCTACTAAAGTGAGGAAAAAAAGTGGAATTATTCGACTGCTCTTATCTTACTTGATTTTAAAATTTCATTTCCATCACTTACCCTTGATCACTTCGGATTGCCCCCATGACTCCAAGCACCAATGGCCAACCAGGTCCTAAACTGTCACCCTGACTTTGCAAAATCTGTAGTACACACTCCAACTGCTTGATCCTGATATCGGGATGACTAATGTTTGACAGTTCCTTTAGCGGATTCAATAAAAGCAACTGCAGTCTCTAAAAGTAAACAATAAAGCACAGTAAGGATGCTAAAATTTAACTGATCCTTGCAACTTTACACTCACCCAGCAGGGCTAGACTCAGCTTCCTATTACAGAGACCTTGAAAAAACTACCCATTGAACCTCAACAAAGAGAGCTTCACTGAACCTCAACAAAAGAGAGAGTAAAAATATCAGAATGTTTTATTAATAATGGGTGGAACAGCAGTGATTTAGAAGGTCAGACAGTTTATTTTTAACCTGTCACCGTATCACATATACACTTCTAAACATCCTGGAATTGTTTTACACTCAAGAGGGTGACCTGTAATTTGTTCTAACAAATGGACATAATATGCAAGCCTCACCACTTTTGTTATGCATTTGAAACAAGTAAGGAAGGTAGTTCATTAGAATGCATGAGGCAATTTTCAATAGTTACACTAGAATGTTACAGCTGTAGGCTTTATAAACTCAATAGTAAAGTAGCTTTATGAATGCCACTAATTCACTGAACTGTAGAAAATTTCCTCTAGGGAAGATTTTGATTTCATGTTCATTTTAAGTTCCAGAAAAGGAGGAAAGCAGCTCTTCTTAAACTTACTTTACCTGATTTTGAGATAATGGAGGATCATGGCTGAATGTCAGTCCTGCTTTAATGAGAGAAGTTAAAGCTTCTGCTCCCCATTCTCTCATTCTGGAGTTTGGATGCTGACACACCTGAAAACACATCAATGTTTTGTTTAAAGTCACTTTTGTTTAACCAAGATTTGAATATATGTAACATATTAAAAAAGGGTATTTTTAATTATATTAGAACTTACATACAGTACTATAATATTTTTACAATATTACAATAAATCTCTAGATGATAAAATTATTTTTAATAGTAAAAAATAGTATCCTTTTGGACAAACATACCTTCTGAATAAGGAAGCAATAGGAAGCAGTGAAAGACACAGAAGGAAAAATAATGAAAACCACAGCAGTTCAAGCCAATACATTTTCCAAAATGAATACACTAAGTGCTAATTCAGAGAGTGATTGGTTAAAAAGCACCAAACAACTCTTCAATGAATGCCTGAAACTCTCACGGTTAACTCTGCCTTAAGCTACTATAAAATTCAAAGCTTCATCTTTCACACCTTGCTTCACATAATCAAGAGAGGAAACATGACAGTAGCCAACACAGAAAGCACCTGCTCTTCTATGTTCTCAAATACAGAAAGTAACTACACAGTGAACATAAAATAAGCCTTACACTCCATTATTCCAAAACAGTAGCAAACACTATTTCAAGCTTTAGTTTCAAATGTGCGTCTTCTCTTTGTGAACCTCTCTAAACCGAACAGTTTTGCTAATTGCTTTTCTTAGAGCAGAAAAATTAGAGACGTTTTGCAAATCCAGTTCGTAGACAGCTAGTATGAACTGCACTCCCATAACTGATATGCTACCCTGAAACAAGTCAGTAAGTTCACTGTTTCGTTGACCTCTGCACAATTATTTCCACCCACCCTTCCAGCCCTAGCTCAGGCGGTATGAGAATCCAGATTCAGTCCAAGGGAGGATCATTAGGAAGGCTGGCTGTTCTGTGATTTGGACATTCCCTTATCAATCACTAACCAAACTGAAAAAGAGGGCAATGAAGAAGAGCCAGCTTAATGTTAAAAAAACGCAGTCAAGAAATAGCTATTCTCCTGAATTGCATTTATTTTTTTACCTTATATTAAAAAAAGAGAGAACTCGAACTACCTCATGATGCTCTGAATTGGACCAGATAATCAATTCCTGAGACAGGAAACAAATTCTTCCCTCAGGTTGGGTTTAACTGAATTTGGCATTGGTGTTCTCCTTTGCTATTGTACCTCAAAGGCAATCTGCATAAATCAGGTTACAGATGGCCTCTTCTTAATACTGTTTGAAACAATGCACTGCTTCTAAGGAAGTCTAATGCTTTCTGGAACACGAGGAAGAAAAACTTCCTCCTTTACCCACTTTAAATCAAACCCTGTTCTTGCATTTCTCTCTTTTACATATCTGTACAGAGAATTAAAAATTTACAATTATATTCCATTACCTGTTTCTAATTTCAAATTCAAAATTTAAGATTTCTTTTTCCTTGATAGAGCATATTTTTCATGTTGAAGTTAAAATACTGAAGAAATGTAAGTAGGATTATGATGCCTATTTTTATATTTGTACAGTATTTTCTTAAAAAATTCAAAATGTTAGCTTAAACATTTTTAAAACAAGCAAACCCTTTGTTAGTAAATCTAGCGACTTCAACCTACCCTGTAAGGATGCAAAAACACGTATTAAAATCTTCCTAGATATTTGTACTATGTGAATCCAAAGTGAAACTTGCTTGTGTTACCTTCGTTACAACATATACATGACATATAATAAATTGATCATTTTAAACACTGCTGTGTTTAAAACATATAAGGACTGATGGCGCCTAAAAGTCAATAAGATATATTAAAATATCAGAGTTTAAGCATATAAGTTCACTTTTAAAATAAAATTGTGAAGCATTCAAGTTGGAAAAACAAAGTGCATGTAAAAGCAATCTAAATTGTTTTAAAAAACTACACTTTACAAACGTATTTCCACAAGATCTTTATTAACACAAACTAACTTCTAGTACAAAACATAACAGTAATTATTTACCTCCAGAAGATGACCGGTCAGAGGTCTCCAAAGAATCTCAATCCTGTGCATGTTAACTAGTCCTGTTTCCAGTAATTTAGCAACAGCAAAAAGTGATGGTTCCTTAATCAAATGGAAATAGAACATATGACTCTGTCACATAACGTCTGAGAGATAACGTCAGGGCCTGTTGCTACATTAGAATTTATAAATTAAGGCGCAACTCATCTCACTGAAGTACTGTGTTTTGTAGGCTGTGAATGCTGTTGTAACAGCTTGGGTAGTATGGCTGGGAAATTTCCACAGCATCTGCAGTACTTGATGAGAAGCCACAAGGGGGTAGCAACAGCATATCATGAAAAATACTCCTTTCATAATTTTTCACATAGTTTTCTCCAAGTTTGACAATAAGCAGAGTGCTGACGTTCCTTTCAAAACTGAAATTGTTACACAGTCCTCCCTCCAAAGTTTTATAACACACGTTACTAACCAAATGATCTTTTTCCCATGACACCTTTTAAAGTTAAGTTTATATATGAACAAACAATAAAGGCCATTTCATTTAAGAATCCCCTTATGCTTTATATTCCATCAGCTTCATAAATGCCCTGCAGGAATATGATAATTTTCCCATTCACCAAGTACATATGCAAATATTTGTGATAAGCTTTTTTTAATTTTTAGTTATTTTATATCAAGATATAGTCAAAACTACTGTTGCATTGGAATTATTCTCTGTTGTAATTTCTGCTGATATTTTATTCTTACTTTCAATTTATTTTAAACACAAACTTTGCTTATTTTAATTCATTTGCTGTTGCTGTAATTGGCAAATATTGTAACGCATATTTTCTGTCACCATTATCTCCAGTGTAATAGATCAAAGAAAAAATTTCAGGAACTCTCCTCTGGAAATATCTTGTGACTAACATATATACTCAATTTTTTTCAATCACAGAGTCTTTAACCTTTCTGGCTACAGGTTGTTTACTGAGGCTGACTGGAATACTATCATTTTCCCAAGTAAATATGAATTATCAAGGGGTTTTCAATATCTAAATTGTCAGGCTTCTTCTGAAGCGTATTATAAGAGAAAACTGAAATGAAACTGAGCCCCTCACAGAACAATACTGTGCCATTCAGGATCCCTAACCTCTGAAATTACAAGGGCTTTTAAAAGTTCTATCCCTCCACAACCTGATTCATAGAAATACATGACGTTCCTCAGTTAACAAAAACCAGCAGGAACGCAATGAGAATGTTCAAGAGAATTTAGTAACTGTATGACCTATTACAAACAAGACATTCTCCAGTTCAGAATTTCTTTTTTACTCTACAGTATCAAATGTATTACTGATTACTGTCTTAATATTAGAAACAGTTCGCTTAAAGACTCTGGAAGTGTTCAAAAACAATGTAGATGAGGCCCCTACTGACATGGTTTAGCACTGGACTTGGCAGCTCTGGGATAAAGGTTGGACTTGATGATCTTGAAGGTCTTTCCCAATTTAGTTGATTCTACGATAAATGTACCTCTTCTGCCTGTTTCACAAACACATCTAAAAAGAAACTAAAAAACTATACCTTATTGTTTCCATAGGCCATATCCATGGCTTCCAGAGACAAGGAGCAAAGGGCATTTATTAAGTGATGTAAAGACACGTCGTCAAGGTACCTGAAAAATAACAGCTATCAAAACACTGCCAAGCTTGATACACACATTATTTTAATTATCAGATAAGGTTTCTTACTGTGAGCTCTCAAAAAGCCTTGAAAGTATGTTGGATATAACTGGCAGATCAGTCATAACTGCTGTAGTCAGAACCTTGAAAAAGAGACAGAAATGTCTGACAGACTGCAACAGGAAATACTACATAATCATTAACTATAAAATGAACAATCATGATCATGCTTACTGTGCTGGGCCCTTCTACAGCTCTTCCAGGTTTTAATGCACCTCCAACACCAGGCTTCAGTCCCAGAATCCACACAAGGTGCTGAAATACAAAATGATCATTTTCACAAAAATGGCCTTTTCAGGCTCCTCTTAGCAAGGACACTAACAGTGTGCTTGAGCTGGCTGGCAATCTTCCAGCCAAACAGAATTCAAGAGAAGTTCTACAGAACTTACTCAAGCCAATACAAAGTACACCATGAGCAGAACCAAAGCTTCTGCTAGTGCTCATGTAAGAACTGAAACCCAAATTATGGCAAAAAAAATTGTCTTCTATACCTGAAGAGTAGCCAGGACAAGTTGCCACGATGTACCAAGAACAGCTCCATGGCAGTGAGCTAAGTTGAGTAATGTCCTCATACACTGGATATTTTTTGAAGTCAGCTAAAATAAACCACAACAAACAACCACATTGTTCTTATTATTCTACAACAACACTGTTTCGAGGAAACTTGCAATTTTTTATTAAATAGTTTAAAGATCACATTTTGTTTGCAATGATGCAATAGATGGTTTTTAGAGTAGTTCAGCATCCCTCCTTCTCTCAGTCTCATCTTGTTGGGGTTGAATATGATTTGATCACTGCCCTCTCCTCCCAGTTACACATTTCATCAATGTAAAAAGACACAAGTTAGAGTACTTCAGCTTTAAGTGTATCTTCTCCACAAAATCAGTCTATCTTAAAAAACCCACATAAGTGAACCTTCATACATAGGCACATAATAGAGCCGAGATCTAGGGTTTTCCAGATGCAATGGATGACAGCTGCTAAGATAAGTCAGATGAAAAACAAGAGTAAGTCTTCCTTAACTTAGAGAACTTTGCTCTCCAGTGCTGTTTCAAATGAAAAGTTTACCTTAATATTTCCAATAATCATTGTTTGTAAGAGAGCTGTTTATCTGTTGCCTATTTTTGAAACACAGTGAGATGCAGAAAGAAGCTGTTAAGCAGGGTGAGATCACTTACAAGTTGTACTTACCATTACTGTTCCCTGTGGCTGAAGAGCTAAGGGCTGCCCTACTGCTACGACCTGCTGGTGAGACTCGCTTGAGGGACTGATCATTTGAACATTCTGTCCCTGAATGGAATATGCTAGAGGAAAATTGAGAAGGAAAAAAATATATATATGAAATCAGTATTTAAAATCCAGTACTTACAGGCAGTAACAACCACCTTCTGGCAAACACTGCCCAGAGAATTTCTGTTCCACAGTTTTAAGGTAGGTTACTTTGGGACCTTCAGTCATATTTAGATTATTATGTCATTCCCTCACAGAGTTAAATGAGCCAGTAATTACTCCCTCTTACTATCAGATATTGCTTGCAACATATTAATACATTTTATGTCAGGACTGGGATATTTGTGCTACAATATGAGCTTTGGACTATGTCTCAACCCAGTTATTCGTGGTAATTATGTGTAAATGGTATCACTGTGTGCTATCACTGTACTAGTGCACTCAAAAAATGAAGGTGTCATAAATGCTATATCATGAAGGTTTTCCAATACAAGACTTCAGGACACCCATTTTGTAATTCACCTGTAAAAAGAAGAGTAACCTATATAAAGTAACTTAAGTTCACTGCTTCATTTCCATAGAGATTCATGTAGCTCAGTCATGCATACTGCTTTGCAGACTTAGAATCTAATAATAAAGTTAACTTTTGGGCTGGAGTAAAGGTACTGGTCCTTAATCCAGGATCAAGGTATTCTGTTTTAAATTCGTATTTACATCAATCTGCATATTCTCCAGATAGCTGCATTTCTTTGTACATAGTAATTCATTTTCAAAATTAGAAATTGAGTACATCCTCAACTGGCATATCCCATGAAATACAACATTCTCTCAGGATGTGGGGAATACCAATTCAACCTCTTGTAAGTGGAACAGATACCAGAAAGGAAGATCCTTCATTTACGCAGTATCTACTGCCATCACTAGACGAATGTACAAAAGACTGTAGTAGACCACAAATGCAGGATGTACTAGCAAACTCTTAAGTATCCGAGTTGCTCAGAGACCCTTTCAGAATTTGAATGCTTTAATCACATATTCCAACGTATCTTTAAAATTGTAAAGAGATCTCCTTAGAATATGAACTTCTGACATATGCTAAGCATTGAGGAAATTTCAAGTTCACTAGAATGCTGCAAGACAAACTGGTTCTGGAAAGCAGGCAGTCTAGATCCTGTTTGAGGATTCTGACATCATCTAGTACAGACAAATTCTACAGTTGCATATATCTTTTGAATCACCTCCTGGGAAAGCTCAGGTTTACTGAAGAATACACAGAAGCACACTTAGGTAAAACCTATATACTTACATTTGCTGGACAGAGCTGCAGTTGTGCTGTTTAATACAGTAAGGGCATAGTGAGGAGGCAAGGATCCTTTGCAAATGGCAGTGATAAAGGCATCTCTTGATGTTACAAGCCCCAGTCTTCCACAAAGTGCAGCCATGGTCAGTTCTGCTTTGAGAATATTTTCAGTGGCAGCTTCATCAGTGCTGAAAGAGTACACATTGTTGAGCAAGAAATAATTCACAGTACAGAAGCTGAAAGAAACTGAAAGGCACAAGAACGTAGACTTTAAACCTGTCAACATTACAAATACTGAAGAGAACGCATAACCACTCAAAAGAAAATCTTCAGAACCATTGCCTATAAAATTGGTCCTTAGTTCTGAATGATTTAGCAAAGCAGCCTGTGAGGAGGCATTTTTCAATAGTTTCAGAAAATGGTGTTTGATAACAAAAGATACTTTGAAAGAGACAATTAAGTTACCAAAGTTATTGTCTAGTAAACAGCTTTTCCACTTCGAAGACTGCACAATACTAACAAGCACTGAGACATAATTTAGTATCTTATCAACAGTAATCAGAACATAGAATCACTTCCATGTGTCAAACCATCCAAAGTAAAAAGGGATAAAAATAATATAAGCAGTTTAAATGCAAGCCTTTGAAAAAGTAATGAATTGTTCTATATTGAAATACATTAAAGGTTGATGCTTTGTTGTTTACTATTAACAGATCCTCACTCAAACTAGCCATTGCTAACCCACAAACCTGTCTGCTCAGATGCCATGAACTGCACTCATGCAACTTCCAACTTGACCAGTATCAAAGTCATTTCAAAATATAGCTGGGAATATCATCTTTGAGGAAAACCAAAAGAAATCAAAGACCAAATACCTTGCATCAAGTAGAAGTGATAAAGCAGCCAGAAGACCACACCAACAAGCATTCACCATTTCTTCCCAGACAGCTCTGCTAACTTGAAAGAAATAGATATAATTGTTTATAGCAGAAACACTGTATTTTTTTAGTAACTTTCAATTATATATCACAAACAAAATCCTTGCTACTGCATCTTTTAAAGTGTGCTTTTATATGTATGTTTAGACAGGCACATACGCATATAGACAAACATACTCCTACCAGTATTTTTAACAGTCTCATTTAAAGTAATATTGTTAAAGATGTCACCAAGGCAATGCTTATTCTAAGCTATACCAAAAAGACCTAACAGAGGTATAGATAACTATTTTTAATCTCAGTCTGTAAAAATATGCATTCAGAAGCACGTAAATGTGGGACAAGAAACTCACTGAAATTTTGCTGTGAAGGAAAAAAATACTCTCCCCTGGTATTTATAATTCACCTTCTGTTTTATTTTCTATTTCTTTACTTTAATAGGAAAAAATTACAGGCCTATATCCTGCCAGCATCATTTCCACACCTTTCTCCCTGCTCCAGGCCACGCCAGCACCCTCGGCTGGGCCGGTGCATTCATGCCTGCAGCACCCTGGATAGCTCCACTGTGCTCGGGACAAGTCCCTTTCCTCTCCCCCTGGGTACAACCTGCAGCAACTGCGGTCTCCGCTCACCCATACACAACTCAAAATTCCTGCCGAGACACAAGTCTTTCTGTAAGTACATAGGCAGACTCTTCGTATGCTGCACAAATACACGCCTCAGTTCCTATTTGTTCTGCTTTTAAAGAAGTTCTTCCCTAGGTACTTCAATCTTACTTGAAATCCCTCCATTAAAATGTTCATCTTTTTATCTTGTTCTAGAAATACATTCTTTAATGTGGTCTTAATTGCCACATTTCATCTCAGTCAGGGTGTCTCTTGCAATCTCAGCTTTAAGCAGAAGTCAGAATAGTAGTTTTGGAGAACAGAATGCCTGTTACCTTTCTTTTACATCCCACATGTGAAGCAGTATGAGTCGACTACAAGGATCCCACGACTAAGGTGCTATATAGGAAAGAAGCAGTACCTCAAGTACTTTTTTAGAGACTGCTGCTGTTCTGTTACAAAAACCAAATACACAAAAAAAACCCCTCCAGTTTTACATGATTTAGAAACAGTAAAATTAAGCAGCAAAGCATGTATTTTAATTTGCTTTATGTAAACTTTCTGTATTTAAACAGTGTTTGCATTTTCAAATACCTAGTTCTTTCTCTGATTGGTCGGATACAGACTGCAAGTCTTGATGCTCTGAAGACTGTGTCAGTAACGAAGTTGTCTCTGCTGTGGTTTGACTGACTGTTTCTGCCTCTCCCAACTCTCCTTCAATCATGGTAGTGATACCACGGACAAGATCCAGTAAACAGTGAAATGCCACTGACATGGCATAGCCTTCAGGAATCGTAGGTGGCTCTACTTTGTCCAGCATTTCCAAACTAAAAAATTGAAGCATGTCAAGTAAGTGTTTAACAGTACCACTGTGATTAAAAACAACAATAAAAAACAAGATTCCAGATGAATGTTAAGTACAAACAGGCCCCAAATACCATCCCCTCAAGATCTATAGCAACTCAAGAAAACAAAACAAAAATTTCTCGATTAAGTCATTAAGAGTAAATGAGTCACTAAATAAAAAAGTAAATGAAAGAGAACAAACTCCAAGTATAGTAATTATATCTGCAAATCACAGAATCATAGAACAGTTAAGGTTGGAAAGGACTTTAAGATCATCTAGTTCCAACCCCCTTGCTATGGACAGGGACACCTTGCACTAAACCATGTCACCCAAGACACCGTCCAACCTGACCTTGAACACTGCCAGGAATGGAGAACTCACAACTTCCTTGGCTAACTCACACCAAGCATCAGTGAATGAATTATTCTCCTTTAATTATTATTTTACTTAAAACCACTGCAACAGAAACTATTCAGAAGAACACATTGCAACAACATAGAACTACCCAGGAACAACAGAGGAAATAGGTCAGAAAGTCGTGACAGCGCAAACACACTAGTAACAACCTAAGAACAAATCAGATGTTCCATTATGGTTATCTTTGAGTCCGTATGACCGGAAAAGCCTGTCATAGCGAGTTAACATATGAGCAAACATTCATCACCTACAAACACAGGTAAACAATGGAAGCTATTTGTATAAAACGGAAATGTCTACATGATTCACTGCTTAAAAGCTCTGCAATCACTGTGTTGGAACTGCAGCCTCATTGCCTCTTCAGAAGATTTGTTATGAATCCAATAGGAAACAGACTGTAGCTGCCACAGGGGAGACAGTCTGTTACAAAAACTACCTGCTTTCCAAACCAACACTATTTCCTAATTTCCTCCACAAACTACTCTTAAAAAGACTAAGCATTCCAGCTACAGTATACCAAAGACACTCCTACAAGGTAGCGTCACCACTCCGTTCTGGACAAAGGATTTTCCTTCTCCCACATACATAACACTGCAGTTATTACCTCTAACTTCCTGAAGATGGCTGCCTTAGATATCCGGGGGCATAGGCAGTACAGGTAAATAAAATGGTCAGCATTTCACCCTGTATCTGCAAATAAGTGTGTGTATATATATAGTTCTAATTGAAATTCTTAACCAGTTTTATAGACTTTGTGTATTCCTCCTAAAAACACTTACTTCCTTGTGTAAAGAGGAAGTCAAGGCATAGTGTTCTGGGAAGTTTCAGGCATATACCGGCAAGAAGGCCTCTACTAGCTCTGCTCATAAGTCGTATCTAAATTAAATCATTGTGTAGAAGTGTGAGACATGGCCACTGTATGAAAATGTAATGGCAGCAGTAGGACAGAATCAATGTTATGATGTGACTCAAATCTACAATTAGTCATCTCCTTACATGCAGGAACTACAGACAAAAGTACAAGATAAAAGACTGCTGACAAGACATTCTAGTGACAGTTCCATAACCTTACACAGAAGAAAAAAAAACCCAAACATTACTCAGTGGGAATCATGGAGTCACTGGAGAGATACAAAGGTAAGACACAAGCAAGTTCAGAATAGCACAGGAGACTATGATGATGCTACAATGTTCCTGCGCCACCTAAGAACAGCACATAAGAAAAAAGAAAAGGAAGGAAAGCAGTAGGTTGTAAGAGCTGGACTTTCATTCACCTTTGTTAAAAAATTTGCATTTCCTAAGCACAGTCAGATAACCTAAAATAACATTCATGGCACTGCTGGAACAAGAAGTCAACACATATATGTTAAACTACTGAAATCTGAGAATGAATTTATCCTGTATCTCAAAGGCAGATAAAGGATTTTCTGCCTTTAAAAAGTATTGAGAACCAGGCTATTTGCTGATTTCACTGAATATTAATATGCTCACATTTCATGGGCAATCCTAATTTGGAGGAGATTTACCTTCAAGGGTCACGACTGACATGAAACAACCTTCCACTATTTTGAAAGAAGTGTAGAATTTGCAGCTTTAAACAGGGAACATGATCTCCATTACACAAAGTCAGGACAAAATAATTGTTCATCCTAAGAAGCACTCACAGACTAACCTTTGTAAATGGGTCAATATATTGTTTGGAATGACCTGGCCATTATCTACTACAATATCCTGTTCAGTAAAAACTGTAAATAGAGTAAAGCTGGTTTAAGAAAGCTATTCTTTCACTCCCAGTGATGCCCCATTTGCTTAATACCCCTCATGTTTGCCACTATACAACCCAGCAAAAAGTATGCTAAAATTGTTATATACTGTAGTGAGGCCTAAAAGTGAAGAGTTAATACAGGAACAGTATGGTAGAAAAAAAATGAAAAAAAATCCAACAGATGCTAAAGCCATAGGGGACATTTGGATCGGAATTCAAAGCATGCAGGCAAAATGGTGAAAAATCAGAACATCTCATGGCACCAACAGCAAGAAAATCCGAAACGTACCTCAATGCCATTGAAATGAAAACCTCAATATTTGCTAATAAAAAAATCTTTAAACCATCAAGCTGGAAATAAAAATATTTGTCATACACATTTTCAAAAACATAGAGGTACTTACTAGGTAGCTTTAGCACTGCCTTGTACCGTTACATTCAGGATAGGTATCCAAGTGCCCCTGTATTCGAAGGCAGGTAATACAGTTGCACCTCCTCCCATTCCAAGCACTCCTGGGCTAGTTTGTGCTGAGCCAGTATTCCCCGATGCATTGCTTCCTGTTCAGAAAAACAAAGTGATAAACTTAACCTGTCTCATTTTAGTGATCAGCCAACACCCTTTTTATATATTTAGTTTTTAATTTGAGATACAGAACGAATCTGAGTCACCCTGCTCAGTAATAAAAAACACCACCAACAGAAAAAACTATTTTTGAGCTCCCTCTGCTGTCTGAAACATGATCTTATGTGCAAATTGGTTTAAAAGACACAGCTGATTGATGACAACTACCTTATTTTCAGTCAGAATAAAATACGTATGTGAAAGCAGCATCCATCACATTCAGAAGAACTAAACTTTCACTGGTTTTGATAAAACAACATATATTTTAGCGCTATTGCTTGATTATCATTATTTGAATACTTGCATCTAGAACACCTAGTAGGAAAGAGAGGTTAAATTGTGCCAAGAATACACTTCAAAGATCTCAGACATGAAAAAGACACAAGAAGAGACGGAAAGAAAACTGCACTGTTTGAGCCTGTTCCATGGCAAGATGGGAGAAAACAAACAGATTCAGGAAAGAGCTGACAACATGCCAACAACCAACAGCTAGGAAGGAACAAATTTTGGTTCCAATTTAGAACGCCAAAAAAAGCAGACAAAGGGATGAGGGATTTTGTATATATACACTTCCTACATATAGGAGGAGGTCTATACTTACTAGGAGTAGATATCACATGTTTAGACTCACTGCACAGACAATGTGGAGAGAAATGCAGAGTCTGCATGAACTCATCAGCACCTAACACATCAACATAACAACTGCCATTTTGGTGTGCTTGCTTTTAATATGTAGTGAGACTGAACTATCGATTTGGGCAATATGAATACACCCTGAAACCTATGTATACCTTTTAACACAGTAAAGCTTAACAGATTGAAACAACAAAGTCATGCTTGCAAAACAGAAGTAGTTAATCAAATGTTGCCACTAACACAGATGCTGTTAGACTGGTGTCATTTTCTGTGATCCCACTGATCAATCAGACATACACAACTATTTTTATATCAGTGTAACTCCTTGAAGTGGTAAACATTACACCAGTATAACAGAAGAAGTACAAAGCTTTGGTAGATGCAGCTTTCAACTTCTCCTATGAAACAACTACTTTGCTGTAGTCTGAGCCTCAAAAGCCAACCACAGCAGTATAAGGCGTAACTGTTCAAGGCCAAGTTGGAAGGGGCTGTGAACAACCTGATCTAGTGGAAGGTGTTCCTGCCCATGGCAGGGGGGTTGGAATTAGATGACCTGCAAGGTCCCTGTTTTCACATTACAGAAAAAAGCAAAGATAACCTGTAAACCTCAGATCTTTCTTTTTACCCCTCGGCTTCCCCAGGCCAGTTTCATCCCTGAACATCCAGAAGAACTAGTGATTGCCTTCCAGAAGGAAGCAAACAGTGTTTTACCACTTCCATTGCACACTGCCATCAATGACATCCCCACCCAAGGAGAAAATATTTGTTAGAAGCAAGAAATAATTTCCTCAGAATTTCCCTTAGAAAAGTTGTGAACCAAGGAGCTTGGTTGCTGTAAAAGCTTTGCTCTGCCAACTGGGCGCTACATCTTGCCCACAAGACAGACAGATAAAACCACCTGTTGTACTAGACCTGAAAACACTGGTTTGTTTCAAGCTATTTCTCCACCTCAATGAACTGAGAAGTACAGAACTGTATCAAGCCAAACATATATACTGAATCAAATCAGAATTTTTATTACAAGATGCCGTAAAATTAAGATTACAGTAAGGACAAGGTTTTACCAGTTTGGTTTGGTGTTGCTGATGTGTTCCCTGTGCTTGGTACAAGAAATAGTGACTGGATGAAGGACCCCAGTGCATTCACAATATCACGGAACACTTTAGTGGAATGTTGCTTCATATCATACGACTGACAAAAGCACCTGGAAAGCATTTTAGAAAATACAGTAAGTATTTGGCAAATTAGGGACTAAAAGCATATTTTAACAGCAACCCCTTGCCCCCCTCCCACGAAAGTGCAGACTTACAGGACATTTTAAATGGAAATATTTAGGTAAATTAATATATTTAAGTTTACGTAAATGTTCCTTTGATACTGGTAAGAGAAAGAGGGCTTGGAACACTCAAATAACAGTAATTCAGCCCTTCCTGGATAATAAGCATAGTCTAATGCTTTATTACAAATATCCTGAGGAGTTTATTGCATTTAAGATTCTACATATTTACAATGTTTTACAAAGCACTTTCCACCAGATAAAAATAAAAAGCTTTCTTAAATTTTATGTAAAAGTGAAACTCAATATATTTAATACCTTAATAGCTGAGGCTGCACACAAAGCCTGTGAATAGATTCTACTGCAACAGCTCTCAGCCACTGTGGTTTGTCTGCATCCAGAAACTTAACCAGCAATGATAGAAAGATTTCACATTCTGTTACCTAAAAGATAAAGTTTATAGCCATTAAATAAAAAGCCTCCTACAGATATTTTCTAAAAAACTGTTTCACCCTACACGTCCTATCCCAGTAAGTTTTGCACAGGATCTAAAAAATCCCTTCAATAAGCACTTACTAAACTTTATATAAAAAACATGACTAATAATCATAGTATTTCTGTCAAGCTAACACCACATATGCAATTGTATCGATGGGAGTTCTATGATTCAACACCTGAGTTAAAATCTTCAGAGAGAGTGCACTGAAGTCTTTACATGTGACAGAGTAAAAAATGAAATGGGACAAAAAAACCCCAAAACCTTTCTTTAGAAGAGATCTAAAATTCAGGAGGAAAGAACAGCTACGCGTGGTTTTCATGCACATTCTGTCAATAGCGTTTGCAACACAAGTCAAAAGCCTCTTAGCAAGTATTAACAAGCAATCAACAATATCTAAAGCCAGCAAACCATATGAAATCAGAAGGTTCCCAAAACTTTAACTGAAAAGCAGTCAAGTACAGAAAATATAACAGCTAATCTACCCTATGAATTTATACAAGCCCATGTTTAATAAAATCATACATGCAGAACACATGTAAATGCAAATACACAGAAGAGGAAAAGAATATTTAGACTTCTCTTCCTTCAGTATGTAAGAACAGCTCCCAAGAACTAATTAATACTATTACTGACCACAGTACTGGTATATACATAGAAAAATGGAACTGTATAAAGAAAAATTGAACACACTCTTACCAGCAAACTGTAAAACTGCTTAATCAAAACAGAAACGACTCTCAGCAAACGCATACAGATGGGGAAATACGGTTTTTCTACAGGTGCTGGGGAAGATGATGTGCTGGAACCTTGCCTGAATTTGATATTTGGGGAAAAGAGCTTTATAACAAGAGGGCATACTCTTTCTTTAAGAAGAAAACTGAATTCCTGATGCTGAAAAAGAAAACAGAACAAATTTTAAGTAGATAATCTTTAATTTCTACCAGTAGCTCTGATTACGCATCTACACAGCTCCTAGTCATGATTCTTGCTGTTCAGCAAGTGGGGTGAGGTTATTGTTTATGTAGAAATAACAATGCCATAAACTAAGTAACAGAGCTGTCATAAATAACGCAAGATCAGAAAATGCATCTTTGGAGGAGATTAAAATGGCAAAACAAAAAGTGAAACAGAGTAAAACATGTTCTACAAAATGCACAAACACAAATCAAGTGTATGGGAATAGAAAAAAAGTGGACAAAAAGCATGGAGTATTTCTCTATCATAAAACCCTAACACATAAAAGCTACAATTCCTTCTGAAAAGTAGTACTTATGGTAAATTAAAGAGAAGTTAATGAAGTGCAGATTTTAATACCCTTGTGAAAAGTCTTCCTATTTTCCCTCTTAAGAACTACTCACTTGTAAAAACACTTGTGGAAAGTCATTAAGGACTGACTCAAGAAGTTCAAGGCCAAACGTCCGGGTCATTTCTGTCATACCCACGAGCCAGTAGGGAGCATCAGCATTAACTAATTGACAAAGATCCTTAAAAAGAAATACAATAACATTTACATTCTCTGCACATTCTTATTCTGCCATAAGTTTACGGAGCCTGCAACAAAATCTACACTCTCTCTCTCTTTTGTTATGAGGGACTGTCCAATTTCAACACAGCTTTTCCCCAGATAATTCTTTTACTTAAATTATTAGCTAAAAACTTAAAAAAAGAAACTGTAAACTTTGCTGATACACTTGCAGCAACTGTGTTCATTCCTGCCCTCAAAAATATCTCAAGACCAGTAAATTTGCTAAGTCAAGAAAATTTTAATTGGTATGATGAATACAACTCCTACTATTGATCATATACGCAACTTTCATGTACAACATAAAGCTCAAGAATCAAGACTGACTTATAGTGGCAGTATCTGGGTCATGGAAAAAAGAATCTTTGCTTTAACACAGACATGCATGTTTAGCTGTTACTTAAGATGGATAGTAAAACTTATTCCTAGGCTGCCACTTCTTCATTTTCCAGCCACCTCCCTGGGATATGCATATGACTGCCAATTACAATAAATGCACGCAAGAAAGCCGGAGGCTCTGGTTAAAGACCTTGTCAATATGCCAATAGCAAATTTTTGAGATTTGTTAGAGAGATGTAGAAACACCCAATCATAACTGCAAATGTATAAACATATGCTCCCCAGCTACCTGAAAAAGCATATATGCATCCTTAGCACATGGCTTCAGTGTACTGACAGATCTTCTGTTGCTATTTCCTTGAACTGCAACTGGCTGGTCAATAGTATCTGTGTGAAGACAAACCCCAGTTTTGTTAACAAAGGAACTGTTGAAAATCAAGGACAAACTAAGTGTTCTTACAAAAAGATGCTAGGAGAATGGCCAGGTAATCCTACTGCAAGTTTTCATGTCTACTGAAATAAACATTAGATTGAATACCAACAATCATCAATACCAAGCACTTCTTTCCAGTAAATGCTCTCTTCAAAACTACTGACATGTATTTCACACCCTGTAATCTTAAATTACCTTCACATAAATAACAAGTTCACCTCAAATTCCTTCACAATACTAATGTGAAGACCAGTTCTCACAGCTCGAAAAATATCTTAAGTTTTATATACTGATGTACTGACTTGGACTGACACAATGGCTAAGGGTTACATCTTGCTTGAATACAAGTAAATTTATAAAAGACAGTAAAGATTAATGACTGTGATTTTTTTTATAATGTTTATAAACATTTTACTACTTCTTCAATTAAAAAAGATAAACACAAGCAAGTAGAGTAAAAAGTATGCCCACCTTTGTAACGTTCATCTTCAGCAACCACCCTCTCAAATACAACAGTAACTACCTGCCTCACTGTAGCTGCCGCAGTGTTATTTGTGATATTATCTTTTGTGAAGTGCAGTCGAAAACAAAGTACAATTGCCTGAAAGGGAGACAAAAAAAAAAAAAGATAAGACCCTTTTAGCTAAGAGCCAAGACAGTTGACTGAGGAATTCTTTCCACTAGTTTGTCAAAAGGTAGCCTGAAAAAAAATTGATTTAATCATTTTAAATTTGAAGAACCAGAATAAGTTTTATTATCCTAGCCAAATACTCTTCACTAATCCTTTACAAAGATAATCCAGAACTGGTATTAACTGAAGACATTCAGAAGTACTAATAAAACTACAATTATACAGGAACACACAATACTCAACCACATAAAACAACGTGTATGAACATTAATGTCAAAAGGACATTCGGATTATAAGGTTAATCACAGAAAGGTCAGTCAACTTCAAAGGTAAAATGCCATTCCTCACCTACATTAAAATCACAATGCTTTCACAACCAGGTTGCCTCAACTGCTATAATTCCTCTCTAAAGTGCATACTGTTAATGCGCCATTGAGCCGGCAGTGACCTGAGTATTGTTTTCCACTCTATTTTGTATTACCTCTAACACATAGTTTAATTCTTACTTCTTCTATAATGAATTTTGAAAATTAACATCTGTATGTATAGTGAACCCTGTATTTCTTGTTCTTTCATCCTTACTCCATGTTCTTGCACTCGCATGAACCTCAACCACACCTGGCCATAGTGCTACATGCTCTAAGCCATACAAGATTCAGAATTTTCTTTTGCTGCTTTTTAATGTAAATGACTTGTGGGCTCTGCTCAGACGGTATCCCCATGTTAGTCTGAAATTTTACAACACAATCTTACATCTCTGGACATTAAGAAAGAAATGTATTATTATGGAGGCATTAAAAAACAAACTGAAAAGGAAGCCAGAAGAAATCCCGTTTTCAGAGTATTAATATAAAGCAATAGGTACACAACAGAATCAAGAAGGCCCCTCCTCTTCCATTATTTACAAATGCTTCATATGTAAAATTTATCTCTGTTTTTCCTCTTGGATACTGCACGTATTATACTGTATGTACTTGTCTGTCGCTAACAAATTCTTACCTTGGACAGTGCTTCATCATGCACAACTGTATTGGTTGTTAAAAGTACAAGAACTGTCTGGAGCAATTTAAGTTCTTCAAGACTATTTTCCATCAGTTGCCAAAGCATATTAATAATGTTTCCTGCTGCAGCCTACAAGGAAATAATTTTTTGCCAACAATTAAAATGTTTACGTACTGGTATATCATGCGTACACATATAAGGACAGCACTGTCATAAATGCATTTCATAACTGTACTTGCCTGTTTGTTTATACCATGGGACCGCACTGAGAACACAAAGCCAGTTTCATTGTCACAAGCTTCCCAAGGTATTTTTAAAGAACTGACAGAGTGTATTTCAAATTAAAATGCATACTTTATTTTCTACTTTAAAATACGAAGAAGCAGCACAAAGACTTTTTACTCTCAAAAATCATTCATATTGAAGAAAAAACAGTGTAATTTTAGATTATGCAAGCACAGTATTATTTTTACCAGCTTCTTAACATACTATATATGCAGTAGTAGCATAACAAACCATGACATTGACAGTTGCAGGAAACATGCACCCATTTAATCTTATTTTTACAATTAAAATATAAGAAACACATAATACATGTTGCCAAACAGAGTAAATTTTGTGAATACAACTTGCAGAATTATATTCATCAAGGACATGTTCTGTTCCTGCAGTGTAAGAATGCCAACTAAACGAACTGGTTTGAATTTTCATTCATTTCCTTCTAGAGGTTACTAATGTGTTATCACATCTTTGTTAATTTTCATTTCCTTTTTTCCTTTTTTAATGGCCAAAAATGTTTTCTTTTAAATTTCGATTTTTTAAACACTGATACAAGTGAAATATTTTGCAGACTACACTCAATATAAACAGCCTCCTAAAAAAATCCTTCACCTTCAGGTTGAGTACTCTCACACTGGAATATTTATGTATTTACATAAAGATCGACCTTACCTCTGAAACAACTTCATGGGACATGAGCCTCTGTATTGCTGCTAGACACAGCTGAGTGATCTTTGGTTCCTTTGTTCCACAACCCATTAGAAAAGGCTGAACTACCTCTGAGCTGTTCTCTTTTAATGCTTTCAAAGAGAGACATAGAAGCAGTCAATGTTTAATACTTTGAAAAATACAATGCAAAATTTGTTAATTATACATGGTAACCAAAAGCAATCTCCAATCTTGGAAATCTGGGATTTACTCTTGCACCATAAAGAAAAGCCAAGTGAAGTTAGTCACTGAGCAGCCACATCTTACTTCCACAATTACCCTCAATCCCAAGCACCTTCTCCCTTACACACTCAGTAACTTTCTCTTTCCAAATCCAGGACACACACTTTGGTTAGTAAGAAGATGTAAGATGGACGTTCTCCATCCCAGAACTTTTCTCTGGCCTTGCAGTGGTGATGGACCTCATGCTGGTAGCTGCCTTCCATTCTGCTTCACCTCAGCACCAAATTCAAAGGCAACAGTGTGGCACAGAGAGACATTCCAAGGCAAGGGCACAAAGGGAAAGAGCAAAAAGCCACCAACAAAACAGGAGGAGAAAGATACTGGACTGTTTGTACCCTGGGTACATACACCTGGCTGTGAATTTTTCAACCAGTGTTTTAGTGAGAAAGGGCAGCTTCTTAAAATGAAGCTTTATCAGGAGAAAACACAAGTACACAAGTTTAATGAACTATTACTTTTTTTTCATTTTTAAGGAGGAAAATACTTCCCAATGAATACAACATTCCACACTGTTATTTAAAACTGGTTTTCCCCATAAAAGTAACTCTGGAAATCTGAGGTAGAGTTCATAACATTCAAAATCAGGAAGTATTCCTGAAAGACGACAGGAGAGCATGAATCGGCCTGATGAGTGCTGTTCTGTCGGCAGGCACGGCTGCTGATTCATGCAAACTCCTGAGATTTTAGCTGCTCATCACCATGTCAGATAATAAAAATTTCCTCACAGTTTGAAGTTCGGTGTGTCCTTCATCTGAATGTCATACATTGTGTTTTAGTCTATGTGTAATGAGAAACGTGTTCACACGTTTTTAGAGCACAGATCTGACCAGAAACATATAAAATCCACATTCTTGCATGAAAATGCAAACATGACCTATTTTATTTTTTCTGTTGAGCAATCTTAAGTTGAAACATCAAGGTAAAAGCTACAGAAATACATTTTAGTGATATATTTCAACTGAAGCACTAACTAACATGACTAACAAGTTTCTGTGAATAGAACAGGCTAGTATAAATTATAGATGCCAACTTTCTCTAAGGTAATAGCTCTTACAGAGTGATATTAACATATACATAGTCATAGTTTCAGCAGCCTCTTTACAGCCAGTACTGGCTCTACATCTGACAGAGGCTGACCTTGCACCAAATACCTAATCAAAACCAACTAAAATGTCAGCATAAATAGGAACGAATACATAGGTTCACTGCCTGTTTAACAATCTGCTTTGATTTCAAGATGCATTATTTCAATTTTCAAATTAAAAAGAAAACATTGGCTACTTCATCAAAACCAGAAGTTTACTTCCAATTAAGACATGTAATTTAGGCATCTAATTGCCAGTATCTACGTGTGAGCTAGATGCCTAAGCTGCCTGTATAGTCTACGCACTTCTACAACACCTTACCAAGACAGCTCACTCTAACGGGAGCACAAATGCTCTAAGAATGGCAAAAATGGTGTAAGAGTTAATAAGACAAATTAAAATTTAAACCATTTACTGTATTTTTCTTCTAATCTACTAAAACCAATCTCCCAACAAGATCTATACAAGATTTTTACTCTATGAAGCTGAAAAATTAATGTTTTGTAGACCTGGTTTGGTACTGATCATTATACTAGCTTCAGTCTTAAATACACAGAAGTTTTCATATATCCAGGTCTGCTTCCATTTGCTACCAAAATTATGTAAATACATGCTGGAAAATAAAGCTATCATAATGAAAGACATTAAAAAAAAAGTTCGGGGATGTAAAATTTACTCCTTCATTCCACCAGAAAGATAATAATTGTGACTAACTACTATTCTGATTAAAAGAACTTCCAGAACAGAAGTATAAATTGCGTATCTCAGAGCCACATGGAAATAATTTCTCACATTTAGCTCTGATGACATAAAGCACAGGCTGACTTTGAAATCACTCAAATCCTCATAAATAAATTATAAAGCATGTACAGACTGCTAAGAATGAAGACTTTGAAACTGCTCAGCTTAACTTCTCCAACAGAAAGAAGTTAGATCAATGACCTCAGAGTTCTGCCAAGTTAAGCACATCTCATCAGACACAATAAAGACTTTAAAGATTTTAGTGAAGACTTTAAGATTTCATCTACGTCTCTAAAATTATAATCATTCATAGTTTAATGCTCCAAGAAAGCACCAGGTCAACATATACAAATGGACTTGATATAGTTGTGTTCATCTATTTTAGTGAAATGGCAGTTTACATCTAAGTACAAACAAGAAAACCATACCCTGATCAAAATATTTGCTGGGTTACTAGAATGTCTAGTAGATAGTCTTAAATCATCTAGCAGTCAAAAATTATCTACTTCACTAGATTTCACAATTATAGTAGCCTTCTGCAGCTTTATTGTTACTAAAGTATACACACTATTTTCCTCAAAAAACCCCACTACAGATAGGAGACAAAAGAGATCTTGACATTAACGTATCTACAAGATCAGGGTACAACTGATACCTCAAAAAATACAAGGGTTCATAAAGAATTAGGACTATTTAATGGCTTTATGTTTAAACTATGGAATGTTAGGATAACATGCAGGCAAAGTATAAGTTCCCCTCTGTTCCACAGTTTCTCACTGAGAAAAACATTATTATCCTATTAGCAAAGATTAACTAATCAAAACAACTTTCAGGATCTGCGGGTTTTCCAAATCTCATAACAAAAAACCCTGCAGGTTTTTTGCTGAATTAAATAAATATGAACTACATTCTAGTTGAAAACTTCCAAAGGAAAAGCGCTTACAAAATCTGACCAACTAACAGAAAGTGTTCCCCCAAAAAGACAACAGTAAAGACTGCCCTATCCATGCCCAAAATCCATGATCCTTCACATCTGTTTGCTTTGAAATGAAGGTTCAAAATCAAAGAATTTTGCAGGATTACAAACCAGCTTCCTAAAATATAAAGCTCTTCACACAGTAGTATGCCAAAGAATGTTGACAGCTTTGCAAATGGCTAACTAGAGGTTTCTCTTGTTCATTTGTGCATTTTGATATAGCTGACATTACCTGGCATAGTTTTCCCACTTATGTCAGCATTCATGACAGCAGTAAAAACAAAGAAAATAAACAAATAAAAAAGAGGCATTAAAATGAAATATTAAGGGTTGGGACTGCTACTTCAAATAACACTAGAAAGTGCCTCCTTACCAGTATCTAATTTAAGCACCTTTAAAGAAGAAATAGTTTTACATGTACTTCATTTGGACATTTCGGTAGACACTCAGTATAAATAAAGGACATCCAAATCTGGCCAAAGGCTTTACCAGCAATAGGCAAGAAGCCTACAATTTACAAGCTATTTAGTAAAGCTGAAGGAAGTCAGAGATACAGTTTTAAGCACTTACAAAACTGCAACTCACAAGGTATCTCCTGTCCCTCAAGGCAGTGGTACACCTTAAGCTGAATGACCTTGTCTCAGATCAAGATGGATTTTCACCTGCCAGGTACAAGTGTCCAAAGGCTAGACACTCAAACTAGACACACAGATGAGGGTCATATCCAGAACCCCACAGAGATCACTCAACAACAGCCGTGGTGAACACAGTGAATAAAATACTGAGAATTTGGAGTATTTCATGCCATTTTTTCTAAGTGGATGATTTTTTCTGTAGAGCCACAACTCAGAATGGAGACCTTCCTCAGCATCGGTCTAGCACTAACATAAAATAGAAGTAGTATTAAAAAGTTCTCATGGTACTGAATTTTTTGCTAGGTGCCCAGAAGTAAAGCATCATTGACACAGCCCATACAAAAAAACATAAATAATCAGTACATGTATGCAAAGCATCTTTTTAACACTTTGATCTGTAACCCATGTTTATTTTCCCCATTGCATTTGCAAATAATTACCTGCCAAAATATCACTGTTACGTGCAGCTATTGTTTTCACTTTTATTATTCCTGATTCAGCAGCCTGGAAAAGAAGAAAGCAAACAGTTTAGATGCTATTTCATACATCAATATCAGGAAAGAAATAAAGATACTGAATAAAAATAAAACTTATGGTCTCAGAGGAAAAATGTTTGTGTAGTGGTTTAGGTAAGCAAAACTAAGGCAGAAGTGAAATCTTTGTAGCTTCTGGAATTCCCTTCTGGAATTCGACGGGAAAGGGCATATTCTGTGGTTCAGAATTTTTAGAAATTGTGATTTTCACTGTAATACCTTCCAGTTCTATGAATACAAAGAAAAAAACCTAGTTAACCAAAACCCTGTTACCAAGTCTCCATACAGTTTCAAACTGAGAAACAATTACCATGATGCATAATTTGTCACATTCATCAGGCTGGAATTCTGAAGAAACTGAGAACATCAGTAGTTATACCAATTTTTAATAGCTAACACCTAACCAATGAAATCCAGTTAATAAACTGGATGTGGTACACACTTGACTATTACCACTGTTCTTCCAGTTGGGCAGCAGTATTTTCCATTTGAAAGCTAACATTTTCACTGACAATGAGTATCAGAATAAAACCCATTTTCCCACGGATTCTGTCTCCTAAGTGCCATATACAAATTTTCTCAAGGCAGTACCATGAAGAAGCCTTCCCAACAATTCTCCCTGGTCTTCCCAACACACTATATAATCCACACCAAGAGATCTCCCCCTTTCCCCCTACGTATGACCTCGCAGACCAACAGCATCCTCCCCTCCCTCTTGCACACCTTCGGTGGGACTTGGGGCTGCCGACAGGCAAGTAAGGAGTGTATGCGCCCAAACTGGCTGGAAGACAACCAGGGGCTGAGTAGCCCATCAAAGAGATCACATACTGCTATGAGGGAACAGCAATTCTTTCTTCAGTTGTCCACAAATGCTCCCCAGCATAAATCACTTAAGTCATGCTCTCTAATGAAATCAAGCCGAACTGAAAATATAACATTGAGGCTTTGCATTTCACAATTATGATTTCTGACAAGTTTTGTGCGCAAAACACAAAAATAAACTGCAAATGGCACCCTGCCATTTTTTAATTCCATTAACACACTAAAAACCTCTGGAAACAATTAAAGAAATCATGTTCAATACACTGTGAACCAAAATAAATACAACATGTTTTCCCAATATAAGGTCACAAATTCCTGGAAAAGACTGTTCTACCAAATTTGAAAGTGCATTTCCCCTTTTATCTTGGCTTTGTATTTCTGCGTACTTCCCACACCAAACATTTCCATTTTTCCTCTGATACCACTATTAAAAGAAGTGTGCTACCACTACGTAAAACAGATTAGAGAAGCAGACAAGCTCTGCCAGCAGAAACATGGAAGTGACAGCACACTAAGTTCTACCAAGTAGTAATATTCCCTTTCCACCAAAACACTACTCCAACAAGATTTCCCAGGAAGTCAGGTTAAGATGACTATATAAATTCATAACCAAATATCTTAATTGCAAGTTTATACATATATCAAAATAATAACATTAGAAACGTGTAAGTGAAATTTTCAATTTTATTTTCCAAAACATAGAAACTGCCTTCAGATAATTTAAGAAATTTGTGAAATTCTGCAGAATTATTTAAGCTTTGCTGAACACAGTGCTTCTACGTTAAAAATATAGACAGAATACCCACAGTGCTTGAACTAACATACAACATGCTCAGTAAGCACAAACGAACATGCAAATATATCTTCCACATAACTAAAATGAGGCATGCCAGATCCAGTTCTCATTTATTTTAATTACATTAACTGTTGAAGTGTCCGAAGTTTTCAGTCAATCCCATTCTTCAGTTATAACTGTCAGCTAAAACTGTCAGCTAATTAGGGGGGGGTCTTGTCACAACGAATTGTTCCTATTAATTAATAGGAAGGATTTGTCACGGTACAACTTCCATTATCTTCAAACAAGACCTCATCACATCTACTGGCAAGTGATTTCTCTCTTTGCAGGAGTGACAAACTCACTCCAAATCAAAGAAATATTCAGCCTCCCCACATGTGTGACATTTGCAAACACTGCACTCTACACAAGGAAGAAACACTAAAGTATTTCCAAAGTAGTGCCTCCCAGTCAGCTGTTTCCATGCTAGCTTTGCATAAAATAGCATATATTGTTTAAAAACTAAGCCAAAACTAAACAACAGCTATTTAGACTTCTTACTACCGCTGTTAATGTAACAGGTTTTCTTCACAAGACATTGGAAGTTCTGTCATTACAAATTTATATCAATTACTACAGCACTCTCCAGGTCACTGCCCCATTAGAAAAGGATTCTATAAACACAGTAATCAAGGAGATGCCCATCATCATACTGAGCTTATGAGTACAAATATGATAATTTACTTTCACACAAATATAATGCATTATGTTTTTAAAGCACTTATCACATTAAAATTAACATAACCAATTTCCCTTAGCACCTCAGTAAATAGCAGCCTAATGAGCAAGTCAGTATCTCTTCAATTTTAAAATGAAGCAAGTACATGCAATTCCTGTAACACAACAAAGCGCGAGCATACCTGAAACCTTCAGTCAGTCAACTGTATTTCCTATTCTGCTACTTTAACTGTGAAATGACTGAAATAAAAGGTCTCAAACATATGCTTGCCGGTATTGAGTTTTGCTTCAGGTTTCTGCTGAAGCAACTATGGCACCCAGTTTGGGGAGGGGAAATATTAATGAAGAACAGAAATTGACTCTCAGTGATAGAACATATTCAAGTCAAACTCTTCCAGTACTTTGATTTGATCTTAATCAAACAACAATAGTCTTACAGCACAACTCAACAGGATTCTCCAGGCTCAAGAACTTGCTCCATCATCTTTCTACTTCCTTGGAACTTACCAAGTATTTGCTGATTATGTGGAAATCACCCTTCACAGACACCAAAGAAAAACAAATGGAGAATTTATGTACAAAAAACCTCAAGACACACAGTGCAGGGTGAAGTAGACTGAAAAGAAGCTGGTGCGTAACACCTATCTTGGCCTCAGAGTCTCTTTCTCAAAGTATAGTCTGACAAGAATATTCACAGCTCCCCGAGACCCTCACCCTAAAGCTACCTTATAGACAGGCTCTTCGCATGAGAGAGCCCAGGATGTGGAAATTCAGAGACTTTTCAACCCAGCTTTAAGAGTTTGCCAGGTCCAAAGCTCCTCCCTCCTCACAGATTCCTCAGTCCTCAGTTCAAACAGGGAAGAACTTCAATCTTCTTGTCATTACAAGTGCTGTACACACCTTTCAATTTTTCTGAAATCTTATCCTTGTGTAGGGCCAAAACCACCAACCATGTAATAGAAACAGGTAATTTCTACTCACACACTCAGCAAGCAGATTTAACCCATCCTCAAACAGAATCAACACTTTCCAACATCCAGGTAACATTCAAGAGCTAAGTTTCTCCACATTATAGTCTGCATGCACTTATTTAAAGATCTATAACTCACAAATATCATATGGAGGTAGCAGGATAAATGGAGCATGCAATTCTTCTAGTTACTGTTCAGGATGCTGTAGATGCAAGCATATCAGCAGCAGAGTAGTAAGTGCATCTGAAAGGCATCAGTTCCTCAAATCTGTCTTCCAGAGACACCGTGGACTCACAAACCAACCAAAAGAAACCACTATAGCTAATTCCATGATCATAATAATGTTACCTGGCAGGCCAAGAACGTCCACAAAGAATAATGGCATGGCATATGCTGGAACGCGTAAACCATGTAATTATTCAGTGGATTACTTCTCACAGGTGAAGACATTGCAGATCTCTACTGCAATGCATATGGATGAGCAAGCAAGGCACCAGAAGGGTCAGGTGGGATGTAATCCAACTGCTCCATAGTAACCCCTATGGATTTGCCCTTACTGTTGAGTAAATGTGAAAAAGCTACCCTTCTTTCACTGAAAAATAACACCACAGTTAATAACTTTTCATTAGGGAAGGATGACACAGCTCTAATCTCAAATCTCTTTTAACAGTGACTCTTTTCAGCAAGTGAAAAAAACTCACCCTCTGTGTCTGCCATAACAGTGATTTTTTAGAAGTTCCAGAAAGGATCAACTTGCTGATCTTCAAAGAAGTTGGTATCTCACAATCAGCACCAGATGGAGCACCTCTTCTTTTTTAACCAAAAATTACATACACACGTAAAAGTGTTTAATGGAGCAACCAGCCATGTGCTAGTTTCTACCAGGGCCTGATCTAGTGTTAAACATGTTTTTGTATGAGCTTCTAAACGTGACAGTACTGTTACCAAAAGTTAGTAAAAAAAAAATAACCTATCTCCATTGGTAGTGCTTTGAATGACCATTTGTTTCGACTGCATGTTCACAGCAAATTGCTCTCTCCAGAGATACCAAAATTGTTGTAAGGTTTGAAGCTTATACTACACAACCTTTTGACTTCTCCCTTATAAAAAGAAAAGCACTCAGGAATGCTTTCAGGAACAATGGCCTGTGCTGGTATTTACAAAACATTGTTTGCCAACCTCTTAGTAAGACTGAATGAAAGTAATATGTATGCCATCTCTGGTCACTTCCACATCTATTACTTAAAATAAAAAGAGCTATCTTTTTCTATTAGTCGTTACCTGCCTATCTAGGGTCTTTAGATAAGAGATCCTCCTGTCTACAGTACAGTTTCACTTCACTGTTATTCTGTCTTGCTTTGCAAAAGCATGTTCTGGACCATTACTGTAGTGCTAAACTATTATTTGGAAAAAACAAACTCACAAAATGCTCCACACTAAATCAACCTCATGAAAGCACTTGATTACACCAATTTGTGATAAAAAGCACCATACTTGCCTTCTGTATTTTTGTCTTCCTCTCCACAAGTACAATCCCATCTCAGACCCTTCTCTTTTATATATGCTCATTCTACCTGTAATTTAAACTGGTGAAATGCCAGCTGTGATCTGACAGCACTGTGCACTCACAGGGATTTATTATATTGAATGATTTAATGAATCCAAATTAGATCTTGCTCACATTCTACTGGCTTGCAGCAAAGCCTACCAGCAGAGTCTCTGGGAGCAGAGCATGATCATCGTAAAGGCAGGCACAGGCAGGAAGTACATGAACCAAGTACTTAAGTCAACTGGATACATACAAGCTCACGCACCCAAGGGCCAGCATCACTGAAAGGACACACTCTGTAAGGGTCACCGTAACTTGGGAAGGTCCCTGATGGGTTACTGGGGAGAGGTAAAAGCCACACATACCTCAAGGGAGGGCAGGGAACAGCTTTCCAGGTCACTACAGGTCAGTCAGCTTCATGTCATTCACTGGGAGGACTATGGAACAAATCCTCCTGGAAGCCATTCCTAGGCACATGCAGGACAAGAACATGACTAGGAACAGCCAATATGATTTAGCACGAGCTTCAAAGACCCAATTGCCTTTGCCAATGGGAGGATGGGCTGTGTGGGGAAGGAGAGCACTATGTACTTTATACCTTTACTACAGCAATCTTTGGCACCATTTCCAATTGTATCCTTATAATCTAATTGATGAGACATGGACAAGTGGGCAGAAAATTGGCTCAAAGGATCATTACAAATAGTATGAAGTGCAGCCAGTAACCAGTTACTAGTAGTGCTCCCTGGGGATGGATACTGGGGCTAACACAATTTAACATCTTTATCAGCAGTCTAGATAAAGCATTAGAATCTGCAGACAAATCTAAAATTCAGAGTATTGTTTAACATACATGGGGTAGGCTGTGCATTTACAGGAACCCAGACTGGCTGAGAAACAGTCTGGTATGAATCTCATGAAGCTCAGCAAAGGCCAATGCGAAGTCCAGCCTCATGCACCAATACAGGCTGGGGGATGGTTTTGCAGCCAGCAAAGCAGCTATGCAGAAAACAACCCAGGATTCTGGTAGACAGGACAAAAGTGGACTGTCTACCAGGCAGACAACAAAGTGGAACTAGGTGCCAGCAGCAAGCCTTTGTAAAAAAGGTGGCTAACTGCATGCTGGACTGTATTAGCAAGAACACAGGCAGTGGGCCGCTCAAAGGGAGTCCTTCCCTCTCTTTGGTTCTCGTGGGACTGCTGCTGGAGTAACATGTCCAGAGTTAGCCTGTCCAGTGCAAGAAAGCCATTGACATATTGGGCAAGTCCAATGGAGGGCCACCAAGACAGATGTTGGATGGAGAACAATAGATAAGGAGATGCTGTAAGAGCTGCACTTGTTCAGCCTGAAGAAGACAAGATAAAGGGCTTGTTAAAGTCCACAGCTTCCTACAAGGAGGCTGTAGTGAACACAAAGTAGTTTACAATGTTCAGGTGTGCGCTCCATCCTGGATGTATGTACAAGTAGAGAAAGGGTAACAGGTTAAAACTTAAACAGGGGAAGTTTAGATTAGATATAAGGAAGAAGTTCTTTACTGTGAGGGTGGTGGAATGGGTGAATGAAGCTGTGAATGCTTCATGGGTGAACAAGGAAGCTGTGAATGCTTCATGCCCTGCAGTGTTCAAGGCCAGGTTGGACAGAGCCTTGGGTGACATAGTTTAGTGGGAGGTGTCCCTGCCCATGTCAGGGAGTTGGAACTTGATGAACTTAAGGTCCTTTCCAACCCTAAGTATTCTATGATTCTATGAAAGCAGGGAACACTGAAAGCACCAATGCTCCTTTTAAATCACCTCATGTTCTACAATTCCCACACAAGTTTCTCACTCTGATTTTTTTTTTCCCACAGAATCTTAGCAATAATCGTAAACCAGTATTAATTTTCCTATAAATTGAAAATCATATTTTGGTAAAGCATTTTATCATAAATCATTATACAAACCTAGCTTGTTTTTCCAATTTTGGGGGGAAGAAAAAAACGTGTGATTCATGTGAACTGTTGAACAGCACGAGTAACTTTTTTAGAAATGAATATATTGCTTGCATCACATATATTTAGCATATAAAGACAAGAAATGCAAGCAGACAGTCAGTCTCTATTCACATACAAAGTAGTTTCTTCAGCTGTTCACACTTTACCTGAGACAGAAGTAAAATTGCTCTGGTTTATTCTACATCATGATGTGTTTGTGCTCAATGAAGGAAATAGAGTACATTTCTTATCCTAACAACAGGCACAACACCACTTCTTGCTAGACTTGACTCTGCTTCAGCATGGTGCCATTCTCAATTACCAGAGCTCCAAAGCTTTGAGAAAAAAATCAAAGCATTACCTGACTGTATTACACATTTTCTTCACCAATTCAAGATTTACAATATTGCAGGTTTTGTTGGTTGTTTTTTAAAAAACACATAACCTTGTTCATTTCCAGCTTCAGTGCATATAATATAGTTGCCCTCATATTAAAAACGCTCTTTCACTTGACAGGAGTGACTATTCCTCTGATCCATTAATCTTCTGAAATTGTCAGTCTGCACTATCAGCAGCCAATTCAGAATCCTGAAGGTTAATCGTCAGTAATGTCAGGAGAGGTGGCACTGGCATATAAACTGCTTCAAGAGCTGTTGCCCCTGAAGGTAACCTCACTTGACATGAATGTGGAGGTACAGATAATGAAATACCAATATTTACTATCAGGAGTTTTCTTTTGACAATCAAAATATTACATCTCAGCTGGAAAAACCATCTCATATAATCAAGAGAACAAATCAGAATGAATAAAACAACTCATTACTGAATAGCCCTGATGTACACAGAAAGAAAAGAAGGCTAACCAAGACGTGATAGAGAAGAAACATGGTCAATTAGCAACAAACCTAAGTTATATTTCTCTCTTCCAGTCAGACAGAATCAGGGTGTACCATGTAGTTTGTACTGTATTACATATAATGCGTTTGCATTTGTACAGTTTGCCAGGCACCTGGTAAAAAGAAGTAACAGTCAACACTAGGCACTAGTTGGGAACTGGAGTAATCAGGAATTTCTAACTTCTGCTACAAGCTTCCTGTATAATCCTCAGAACGCTACAGGAAGCAGATAGAGATTAAATCAGAGACTAAGATGCACCAATTTAAAAATTAATACTCCTATTACAATGGCAATTTAGTCTCTACTGAATGTTCCTGAATTCTTAAAGCCTCTCCTTAAGCTAATTCTGCTGATCCACTAGTAGGTGCTCAATACAGAGGTCCAAGCTTAGGCCCCTGCAGTCAAGACAACTACATGCAGACAGCAGAAAACCCATGCTTTTCTGGACCAGCTGCTGGAAGCCAAGGGAGAATTTATCTCAAGCGGCAAGAACACCTACTGTGTAGGTGACAGAGTGAATCAATGCCCTGGCTACAAGACCTCTGGAACAGCTGTTCGGCTCTACTGATAATATTACCATAACAAACTGAGCCTGCACAACCAATAAAGGGAGCTTAAGACACTCTAAGCTGGACATGTAAATACTGCACTGAAGGCCAACTTGAAAACTTTACAGACAGAGTGACATACAGAAAATTTTAGTCAATTTTTTCATTCATTAAATTGCAAGGTGTTACAGGATGGAGAAAACAGCCTGTGTGCATGATGGGAGTAAGTTCTGAATACATGACATTTCTTATCAAAGACTAGAATGATGATATGAAAGCCAGGATCTATAATAAATCTTTGAACACATTTGACTAGGTGAAGGTCCCCAGGAAACATAACAGCAGGCTTTTAAAAACATAATTTTGAAAAAAATACTACTGTGCACAGATCAATAGAGAATAAAAAAACACTGTAAAATGAATGTATTCCAAACACGAAGCTAGCAGACACAGCAATAGAGGAAATATAAAAGACACTGTAGGAAATATTAGGGATCTCTTGTTTCAAATTACTGGTTCAGCTACAGGCTGGCAACTGAAGAATGCTACAGAATAATCTCCAGTCACATGCACAAAACAGATGCTTGAGTGCAAGCTGCCTAATCATGACAATATATATTTTACAGAGCACAGTTTCTCTATTTCAAAAGAACTTAAAAATATTAGTGAATACCTATTAAAGCAAACAAAAAGCTCTACAGTATTTGCATCCTTCTGAACTAATGCTGTGAACACCTGAAAATTAACCAACCTGAAACGTTCAGTGTAGGTTAAGTTCCCCTATATACTATAGCATCAGAATTGTTTAATACACTTTATTCAAAAATAAAGCAGGATACCCAAAAACTTGGTTACTCATAGAAAAAATGGAGTACCTACAAAGGTTTGTTCTTTGCCAGATCCTTTCGGCTCATCTTTTTACCACTAGAGTAGCCTGAATGCATAGCTCTCAGAAACCACCCGATGTTAGTAACACATCAAGTGAGTCAAGCGCCAAAATCACAAGGCATTTCAGCATGTTATTTTCTTTCTTAGCCTTACCCAGTTTGTGTACTGCACAACATTCAACAGATTTTCTGTAATATTATTACTGTTACAGAACAAACAGCTAATATTCACACTTTAACTGTTCCTTACAGTTGCATTAGGAATCCTAATGATTATTTTGACATTACAAATCAAATTACCTGGCATGTATCTTTCTAAATATGCTTAAATTCTGCAACACATTCTCATATTTAGTTTCATAGAACTACCCAATGACATCAGAGATGTGCCCTGAAAGGACAAGCTTCCCAACTAATACCTGGCATAATATCTAATGGCCCTAAGATATGTTCAGGATCAGTATATTATTCCAAAACGAGAATGATTTAACACAGGGCATGAAACTGATGTACGTCACTGAGTGCAGACAAGAGTGAACCCCAAAGGAGGAGGCATATAAAAAAACCCCTGTGTTCACAGAACACAACGGAGAGCCTGTCAGAATGGGCAAATCCTATCTCTTGGCTCAACTAGTCCATGTCAATTCTACTGTAATTAAATAATTTCAAGTTTGCTTTATCCAGAAGTCACTCAGATCTGTATTCTTTAACTTTATCTTTTTATTTTCTAAGGCTACTTGCTACTTACAAAAGAAGGAAAACACAATTGCAAAACTGGATTCTATTCCTAGATACAGCAAATTAATTTACAATAGTTTCAAAAATATGTCTGCATGCTGAAGGCATACACAGCTCCACAAACAGTTAAACGTAATGTGCTGCTGTTTCAAACAAAGATCTGGGAAAGAAACAGCAGAGAGGCTATCAAAAGCCATCTTCCAAGAGTCTGATGAGAACACTGACCAAAGTATTCAAAGCTAAATTTGTGCTGCTCTTCCAGGCTGAGGGAAGTTGAACGCTACTTCTTTTCCAGCCCTTCTATTCCAAATCACCGCAGCAGCAACATCCTAAAACACACAGACACCTGCAACCCACTACACAACTGCAAAGCAGAGGGCATGTCCCGCCCTGCTAAGGGTATAAGCTGGGCCAAGCTGAACCTGTCATGGAAGGACAAGGTCCTTGTGCACCCAACCCTGCCTGCCCTCTGTAACATGCCTGTTACCTGTGCAGGAAGCTGGGTAGCAGTTAATTATTTTTCATGTGGTTTTGTTGGTTTTTTATTGATTTTGTTTTGGGGTTTTTTTTTAATGCATTTTTTGTTTTATTGCTATTTAAAAGTCAAGAAAAATAACCTGAGTCAACACAGAGACTACAAGCCTACTAGAAAGCTGGGACTGTTGGACTGGATCTGTGTAAACAAGGAGTTACATACAACTGGAATACAGGCTGAGAAGAACTTTCTGGGCATGCTTACTTTCCCTCTAACTCCATTATTTCTACTAATTATGAATATTTCTTTTCTGCATTTCTAAGCCTTCTTACACAGTGAAATAATCTAGCACCAAATCAGATGCAGCTTACAGAACTGTATTTTCATTCAGTAATAAGAAACAGCAGGTACCCTATTTAGTACAATGAACTATTTTCAGTTTTGTAGTAAAACAAAATTCTTACTTCAGTTCACTAAAGAGAGCAGCACCAGCACGCCCAGCATAGAATACTGGAAGTCCAGTCATTAGTGGGTTTATAAAGTTTATAAAGCTCTATGTGGGTGCCATGCAATTCAGTCCAGAGTCAGAAGCATAACAATGCTCTCTAGTACAGAGCAAATCTTAAAGCTGATAGCATTAAAAATGAAAAAATAAAGACAATGTAGTATTATTTACTAGGAGAAATGCCAGGCTGCTTAAGATAGCTTGAGCATGGCTGATGCCTGCACCAGACTCCTTCATCCTCTGGAACTTCAAGCTCCAAAAGATACTGTTTAATTTACACTTGCTGTGAGAGCTTCTATCATGTTTGTGGTTGCTGTCTATTTTTCCAACTGGGAAATAGAAACATATTGTGAAAATACATTTCTCAGCATTGTTATTACAGCAAAAAAAGTTTTGGCATATCACAGACTAATCACTCCTGGTCACAGCACAGAGCTTTCATGCTTAGTATGTTTCTGTATTCGGTGCTGATTTGAGGAAGTATCAAACAGAAAATCCACCTAGCAACAGACAGACATGGGTCTGAAGTTTAATGGTAACTGGTATTCTTTACACTGTTAAGAAAAACAAAACTATCATGTTAGTTAACCCTCAAACATCGTCAGCAACACAATTTCAAACCCACAGATTCTTTCTACAGCTCCCATTCTTCATTTATTAAGTGACACCACCTAGGAAAATCCTACTTGTGTATTACTGCCACACAGAGCAAAGACAAGAGTGGACTGCTTTGGACCCAACAATGCATTCTGTTATTTCTTAGTTAAATGCTCTGACTAAGAGGAAGGAGGTTTGCCACATATTTGTGTCATAAGCTTAACACTGGGAGAAACTGAGTAATTTCCGTGTTTCTGAACAGATTATCAAAAAGTCAGCAAAAACCTCAGAATCCACTGCTGTGACTGGACTTACAAATACATGATTTCCACATAAATGTCACTTACTAAGAAAGCTCCGCAGACTCAGAAGTAAACAGTTAGAAAAACATGAGATGAAAGTGCTTAAAACAGCAAACAATTCCAAGTTCCATTTCCAGTGAGAGTTTAAGATCTTACTCCCAGCTTTTAACTGAGCTCCCACAGTCTGCAGGACCCCACAGATGGGGTAAACTCATTTTGCAAATTTTAAACAGTATTAATATAAAAATAATTTTAAAAACCAAACCCCAAATCATTTTAGAAATGGCTGATGATGAACAGCTGGGAGCAAAATTTTATGTTCCATCAGAAATTTACCTTCATAGAGTACCCATCAACTCTAACAATTACAACCTAACAACCTACGATACAGCTCATAATTTTGGCCTAGGAGTTTTTCAATACCTCCATCACAGCACAGTGAGTTCATTAAGCGACACGGAAGCATACACATCAGCTGCGAAATAACCCTGTAAGTTACAATGCATGCGGTAGTGATGAGGATAGTCTAGTTTTACACTGCAAGTAAAACAGTGAGATTATAAGCACCAGGAATTTGTTTTAAGAAGCCTGTGTTAAGACACGGCTCAAAAAGCTGGTGCTGCTCCAAATCAGTAAGAACATGCCATTCCTTTGATCACTCTAGCCAAATCTAATCGTGATCAGACCAAATGCATGCGATTAAAATACCTACTTAGCAATTGAGTTTTGACAGAAAAGGGCAGCAGTTTCCTTTGAAAGTAGAACAAAAAAATGGCTTCCAGAAGTGAGGAAGCAAGATCATTTCTGCTGGCTGTATCACACATTCTATTGCAGGACTGCTCTCACCTCAGACCTCTCTTACAAAGACCACAACTCCCAGCAGAAAGAGTCACACTTCCTTAAAAACAGCCTCCAGTGCTATTCCGTAAACCCACCCAAACTCCGGGCAACTGTGGAAAACTGTGTTAAGCTTTGTGGGAGCTATGCAAATTGCTGTTCAGATATAAAAGGGAACAACGCAAAAGTTGTACTTACACCGGAATACGACAAACATGCTGCACAAGTATCAAGAACTACACACACAGTAGTTACCCTAAGCTTCAGCGTGGCAAACATAAGGAAACATTACTCAAAATACTGGCTTAAAAATTACACTGTCCACCTTCTTTGTAGACGGATGTTGAAGAAAGTAAAGATTAACACAGCAGGTAAACTCCCTCAGAGACCGAACAACTTACTCAGAGTTCCACAGTAATACACAGGAGAAAGTAGAAGCAGCACCCCCGCCTTCCTCCAAAACACACACAGAGATTTCTGTTCCACCGACCACAACTTTTTCTTATGTACGTGTTACTACACTCAACTTCTCAGAGCTGATCACAACCTCCTCTTGCTTTTCTGTGACCACACACATTTCTCAGACACTTTGGCATTCCTCTGCGACCTACAATCGTATACACCATGCTCTGCTACAGTGTGTCACTTCATGCCTTTCAAAACAAGCACAATCATTAGCTTCAATTAATCTGTCTTCACATAACACCGAATATGCTACCATTAGTTGGAACTAAAGTCACATTACATATGCAATTCCTTTCTCCCAAACTGACAGTCTTTATCACGTTTCCCAAGGCCCCCTTCTAGTTCTGCAGCTTAATGCAAGACAATATACGTGTATTTTCCTTCCCCTATTGCATAAAAAAAGCCACACTTTTTAAAACGGAAAGTGGGAGACTACTGATAGTGACAGTAAAACTGACTGTGTAAACACGTTAGAAAAACACACTGTTAAAATGGATACTTTCAATTAGAGAGAAAAACCGACTGCCCTCCAATTAAAGCAATCCCGCTCATTGAGATTACTGAAGTCTCAAGATGCACACGGAGTAAAACTGAGGTTCGACAAATAAAACATACAATCCTACTGGCGTAAGTTTATTAATGGATTTTTTTCTTAAAGGGAGACTAAAGTAACCCAAACTTCTGTGCTTGCCAATCTCCCTCAGCTGTCACCATGCCCCTGGAAAGCCACACAACCCCAACACCACGGGGTACGCTACCGATCGCCTGCGACACAGAGTCGATACCAGCAGTCACAGATGTGCAGCAGTGACAAACAGGGCTCGACGAGCCGGGAGCCACACTTCGCAAAGCGGGTGTCTTCGTTACACGGCTCAGAGGCAGACCTGGCGGCGCCCGGAGAGGCCCACGGCGATCCCCCCCCCACCGGAGGGGCTGCCCTTCCTCGGCCACCGGCGGCCACCACCGCCGCGCTGCCCATCAGGCCGCCGGCCCGCCCAGACCTTCGGCACCGAGCCCGCCGCTGGGGAGCTCCGTGAGGCGATGCCGAGACCGCCGAGCCAAACTTTGCCTCTTCTCCCGGGAGAGCGCTGGGGACGAAGCGGAGCTGTGTTCTGTCAACAGATGCTCTGCCTCCCCAGCCCCACTCCGCGGGGTACACCAGCCCGGCCGGAGGCCCCTGCCTCGGTAACGCCTTAGAGTCAACAACCGCCAGACGGACACGACGGGCGAAACCACGTCTGAGCGCAGACAGCGCTCGTCACCCGCGGCCATGGAGGACAGACCTCCCCGGGAGCGCCGCGGGGGCTCGGGCACGCCGGCACCCTCCGCTCCGGCCGGGCTCCGCGAAGAGTGAGCCCCCCCAAAGCATCGCCGCCGCTCCCCCCAGCCCGGCCCTCACCTCCTTGACGGGGGGGAATTTTTTCCGGCACTCCAGACTGAGGCCCCGCAGGTCTCCCTGCATGTTTTCCAGCAGCTTCTTCACGGCTTCGGGGCTGCTGGTCCCGGACATGGCGCCACCGGCCCGGGCGCTGCTCCGAGCGGGCAGGGGCAGCGCCTCTCGCTCCGCGGCCCCGGCCGACACGTCCGCGCCCGACACCGGAACCCGTCAGCCGAGGCTCCGGCCCCTTCCCCTGCC
>JAOEHY010052499.1:0-22226 GCA_025447955.1 Psilopsiagon aurifrons
CTCGACCTGCTGGTCACACTCCTTTTGATGCAGCCCAGGATGCGGTTGGCTTTCTGGGCTGTGAGTGCACACTGCAGGCTCATGTTCGTTTTTCCATTGACCACCACCCCCAAGTCCCTCCCCGCAGGGCTGCTCTGAATCTCTTCTCTGCCCAACCTGTAGCTGTGTCTGAGATCACTCTGACCCAGGTGTAGGACCTTGCACTTGTCATGGTTAAATTTCATTAGGTTGGCATCAGCTCATCTCACAAACATGTCATGGTCCCTCTGGATGGCATTCCTTCCCTCCAGCGTATCAACTGAACCACCCAGCTTGGTGTCATCGGCAAGCTTGCTGAGGGTGCACTCAATCCCACTGTCCATGTCACCACCAAAAATGTTGAACAAGATCGGTCCCAACACCAGTCTCTGAGGGACACCACTCGTTACTGGTCTCCAGCTGGACATTGAGCCATTGAGCACAAGTCTTTGCATGTGGCCATCCAGCCAGTTCTTTATCCACTGAGTGGTCCACCTATCAAATTAATGTCTTTCCAACTATCTATCTATTTTCTTTTTAGTACTGATCACAAAATTGTAGTCCCTTAGCTAATCTTCAGAGAATATGCTCCTTTTCTGAGAACATGGCCAAAGAGCTTTAGTAGGTAGTTACACTTTCAAGATTTTACAAGTCTTCTTCTTGTTGTTCTTATTAAATGACACACATTAATTTGTTAAAGCTCTTATAAAGACACCTGGGCAGAAATTTTTTACTCTTGGGTGATAATATTGTTCAGCGCTATATCTCTACATATCAGCTATTTCTCCTTAGCATTGCCTAGCAAACACAAGTGCTTTGGGACCTCAATCCAGACAAGTAGTGCTAAGCTAGTTGGATCATCAGTAGAAACAATACAATCTTTACTGAGGAAGATTAACCACAAGCAGTTTTTTATGTTTGTGTATGGGTCTTATCTCTTACAAAAATTATTTTCAGGCAGCTGCTGCAGACATGAATGCATAGTAAAAAAAAAAAAAATATGTATATATATATATATATAAAATCTTTTCCCTTTATTTTATTAAAAAAAAAAATAAAAAAATAAATCTGGGAGGAGATACAGCAGGAGAGGTGACGCCAGCTGGCTAAAGGTATATTCCATACTCTATCGTGTCAGATTCAGCTTTCAAGCTGCAGGCAGACGATCTGGAGTGGTTTTGGCTTCCAAGGTGTGCATCACTCAGGGTGGCTGAGGATCAGTTTGCTTCTGGGAGGTAGTGAGTAGTTGTCTTTCTTTACATTACTCCTTCAATTTTTCTCTTTCATTTACAAGAGCAGAGTAGAGGGGCAGGATCACCTCCCTCGACCTGCTGGTCATGCTCCCTTTTGATACAGCAGGATACGGTTGCCTTTCTGGGCTACAAGCACACACTGCAGGCTCATGTTCATTTTCTCATCAACAAACACCCCCAAGTCCTTCTCCGCAGGGCTGCTCTGAATCTCTTCTCTGCCCAACTTGTAGAAATGTCTTGTGCCTGGGATTGCTCCAACCCAGGTGTAGGACCTTGCACTTGTCATGGTTAAACTTCATCAGGTTGGCATCAGCCCACCTCCCAGGTGTGTCAAGGTCTCTCTGGATGGCATTCCTTCTCTCCAGTGTATCAACCGAACCACCCAGCTTGGTGTCATCAGCAAACTTGCTGAGGGCACACACAATCCCACTGTCCATGTCACCAACAAAGATGTTGAACAAAACCAGCCCCAACACCAATCCCTGAGGGACACCTCTCGTTACTGGCCTCCAGGTGGACATTGAGTCATTGAGCACAACTCTTTGCATGCAGCCATCCAGCCAGTTCTTTATCCACTGAATGGTCCATCTGTCAAATTGATATCTCTCCAACTTAGAGACAAGGATGTCATGTGGGGCAACGTCAAACGCTTTGCACAAGTCCAGGTAGATGACATCAACTGCTCTACCCCTGCCCATCAGTTCTGTAGCCCCATCATAGAAGGCCACCAGATTGGTCAGGCAGAATTTCCCCTTAGTGAAGCCATGCTGGCTCTCACCAAGCACCTTGCTGTTTTTCATGTGCCTCAGCATGCCTTCCAGGAGAATCTGCTCCAAGATTTGGCCAGGCACAGAGGTGAGGCTGACTGGTCTGTAGTTCCCCGGCTCATCCATTTTCTCTTCTTGAAAATGGAGGTTATATTTCCCTTTCTCCAGTCCTTGGGAACTTCACCTGACTGCCATGATTTTGAAATATGATGGACAGTGGCTTAGCAACTTCATTTGCCATCTCCTTCAAGTCCCATGGACTTGTGTATGTTCAGGTTCTTAAGATGGTCTTGAACCAGATCCTCTCCTACAGTGGTCCCAGGGTCTTCATTCTCACCATCCCTGTGTCTGCCTTCCAAGACTTGGGTGATGTGGTCAGAGCATTTGCCAGTGACGACTGAGGCAAAGAAGTCATGAAGAACCTCAGCCTTCTCCAAATCCAGGATAACCAGTTCTCCCGACAGCTTCTGGAGAGGGCCACATTGTTTCTAGTTTGTCTTTTATTTGCAATGTACCTATAGAATCCCTTCCTGTTGTCCTTAATATCCCTAGCCAAGTTTAATTCTAAGTGGGCCTTAGCCTTCCTAACCTGGTCCCTAGCTTCCCGGACAACATCCCTGTATTCTTCCCAGGCTGCCTGTCCTTGCTTCCACCTTTTATAAGCCTCTTTTTTCCTTTTAAGTTTCCTCAGCAGCCCCTTATCCATCCAAGGAGGTCTCCTGGCCCTCCTGCAGTACTTTCTTCTAGTTGGGATGCATCACTCCTGAGCTTGCAGCAGGTGATCCTTGAATGTCCACCAAGAGTCTTGGGCCCCCCTGCCCTCTAAGACTATATCCCATGGGACCTTACTGAGAAGATTCCTGAAGAGGCCAAAATCTGCTCTCTTGAAGTCCTTATTTGGAGTATTGTGTGCAGCTCTGGTGTCCTCAACATCAAAAGGACATGGAACTGTTGGAACAACTACCAGAGGAGGGCGATGAGGATAATCATGGGACTGGAGCACCTCTCGTGTGAAGATAGGATGAGAAAGTTGGGGCTGTTCAACCTGGAGAAGAGAAGGCTGAGTGGAGACCTCATAGCAGCCTTCCAGTATCTGAAGGGGGCCTATAGGGATGGTGGGGAGGGACTCTTCATTAGGGACTGTAGCGATAGGACAATGGGTAATGGGTTAAAACTTAAACAGGGGAAGTTTAGATTGGATATGAGGAAGAAATTTTTTAGTGTAAGGGTGATGAGACACTGGAATAGGTTGCCCAAGGAAGCTGTGAATGCTCCATCGCTGGCAGTGTTCAAGGCCAGGTTGGACAGAGCCTTGGGTGATATGGTTTAGTGGAAGGTGTACCTGGCCATGGCAGGGAAATTAGAACTAGATGATCTTAAGGTCCTTTCCAACCCTAGCTATTCTATAATTCTATGATTCACCTAGTAAATTGTCTTTATCTTGATCCATGAGTTTTCTTGGGTTTGTTCTTCCTATTCCCTCACCTGTCCTACTGTCCAAGAAGAGGAGTGAGAGAGTATCTGTGGATTCTTGGCTTTGGGATGAGGTTAATGCACCACATTGGGAAAATATGTAAACATTTCCCATGAACTCTGTGACTCTGGCCGGGTATTGGATGAAATCTGTGGTGAGTTTATTGATCTAGACAGCACCTGGTTGTTTTGAATCTTACTACTTTAGGCAGAAGCTCACTGCATAGCTCTTGTAAAGCTATAACTAATACAAGTGACCAAGGTAGCTGCCTGCCCTTTCAGAAAGAGAACCAGCTGTTAGTCATCTCCTGGGAAAAGTTCCATGAGATCTTTGCAGAGATTTTTGCAGCTACTGTAAAGCTTTCTCTGTGAAGATACTTTCTTATTATCCAGATTTGAAATTTATTTTCATTACAGTGATTCTATAGAAAAATCAGCAGTGTGAAGAGAAAAAAAAAAGTCCTGTTTTTTTAACTAGAGATACAATCTTTTGGGCAAAATGGTACATTTCTGCCTGAGATAATTCATCATTTTTTGTATTTTTCCCAGACAAAAGATTTGCAACAGGCTGGAGTAATTAGTTGGTGCTGCTTAAAGAACATAGGTAAATCTGTCATCGAGAAAAAATATGTTAAAGACTTTTTTGTGTGCATGTGAAAGGAATAGGTCACATTACATATCTGCAACTGATTTGAGCAGTTAATCATTCCTCTTTGCTTTAGCTGAGGTGAAATTAACTTTTAAACCTAGTCCTCTGTGTATGTAAAATACTTAGGCAAGTCTTTTTTCAGGTTTTACTAAACAAGAAAGAAAAATGAAAATTTCATTTTTGGCCACAACTTCTTTACAGATATTTTAGCAAAAATGGCCATTTATTAAAACTAAAAAATATTTAATCACAGCTTGATAAGTGTAGAAAAAATTAGCTACTCCTCAATTCATTATTGAGTTCAGTGAGAAATGTGTGTAACCTAATGCTTCATTTTTCAGTATACAATACCTAGAAGGAGATTTCAGTTATTATCTAAAAATCTCAAAGATATTCTCCAGGTGTCTTCACATTCGTGTTTTTAAAGAAGATTTTTGCTATTTTAAATCTTATTTTCTCTCTACCTCACCTCCACTAGACATCAGCTTCGCTAAAACAAGGCTGACACATCAGTTTCTTTTGGTAAAATTTAAGGGTGTATCTCACACTTCATGATGGAAGAATTTTATCAGAGGTTGTTTTCTGTTTCTCCTGTGTGAGAATTCCTTCCAGTTAATGAACAAAAACAATGCAGAGTTTACTTGCCTTTTCATAATTTAAGCATAAATGAATGCTACCCATAAAATCAACAGTAGATACTACATAACTGTGAGCCATAATGTTATCATGTTCGAATATTATAAGAATATTTTTGTTTGTGGTTTATGGTGTTAAACCTATTGTCATGGGGGAAAGGGGAGAGAGATTTTAGAATAAAATATTCATATGTGATAGAGTTAGCTTTGAAACCACTAATCATTTTTGCAGTTTTTGAACGCTTTCTGCAGTACTTCAGTAAAGTATGCTATTTCTTGAATTGTTTCACCTATCTTTCTAAGACAATACACAGATCACTTTTCATTTGAAAATATGAATGGGAGCCACAAAAGAAAACAGTCTTTCAAGTAGATAATTCCTTTTCCAATTACTTTTCTTGACAGATGTCCTTCTTTTTATCCTGTTACAAGATAAAAAAAGAGACTCCAGCTTTAACTGGTTCTGTATACAATGAAACATTTTATATTGTGCATATTGTGTAAATCCTTCATTAGTAGTTGAATATAATAAGTAATATTTCTTAACGAGGGCATCATTTTCATTGGTCTTTCTTTGAAAGATTAATCATCAATCATATGTTGCTTTGATTACTGACAGAAGCAGCTATGCAGAAAACCTTGGTGTGCTGATTCATGCCGCAAGGATAAGTAGATGCTTCCACAGCCCATATGCACTTCTGTACCTAACAATAATGTTTATATATTGAACTGCAATCCTACTCATTCAGCTTCTGATTATTTCAGAATTAGATGAAAATTAACTACAAAGTACATAAACTTTCAGCTCTCCTGAAAAACATCTTGGCAACACAACAGCAAATTAAGAAAAGTTCTGACATATATTTTTATGTAATTTTTATTATTTCCTAAAACAGATATCAAAGGAACAATGTTCTGTTTCCATTGTTTTTAACACCAAAATGGCCTATATGCTATTGAAAGTATTTCTTGAAGCACATGCATGCATGCAATAAAAGCATAGAACACACACACGCTTATACTCACGCATACCTGTACGTGCTGGGAAACAAAAAAGCAGAATGTTTTGTTAGGTATATGAACATCCAATTTCAGCTGGACTGGAAGTTCTTTGCAAGATGAAAGATTTTTGTTTGTTTACATGCTGCTTTATGGTATTCCTCCTTAGAAGTGTTTGAAAATATCAAGCAACCTTTGTAGTTTGTGACATGGTCACAAAAGGAAATAAGGAGGCTAACTGGGTAAGCAAGCTACACAAAAAATATCCTGAGACCACTAAACCTTAGCTTCTTTCTACCTGGAATACAATCATGTAGCATTCTTGACTATAGCACATAGTCTAGAATGACACTAGGACAGGTAACAAGGACAAAAAAGAAAACAAAGCAATACAAATGCAACTTACCCTACTAAAAAGACAGCAAAGAGTTTAAGTTAGTCCATGCTTTTTTGAATGAAAAGCCAAATTCAAGAACAGTTTCTGTAGCTAAGGCTGGATATGTCATATATTTTTATTGAAAAAAGTAAATATAGCCTTACAAAATAACGGCTGAAAGTGATTATGGGCTAATGAGTCATGATGTGTGGGATGAGTGTTCAGTTTTGTAACCCTGAACCCTTTCACAGCAAATGTGAGGAAATAATGAAACAGGTCTCTTGCAAACATTCTTTTAATACAGCAGAAATTCCTTCTCATTCCACCCTTTTAACAGTTCATTATCCCTTTCTCAGTTTGTTAGAACAAAGATTCTCAGAGTGAAACTTTACAGTACAAAGAGATTCAATCTGAGGAAGCTAAATAAATCTTAGAGTCCCTACCTGCTCTTGCTAACAAGAAGGTTTAGCTATGAGTAGAAATAACCGTCAGGAAGGAAGTTTTGTATATGGAGACTGCTTGAAATGGAGGGTTCCTTTTTCAGAACCTGAAAAACTGGGGGAAAATTGGTCATTTTCAAAGACTATGTAGTGTTTCAGGTTTCATAAACTTTCTGAAAATACTGTTGTGCTCTATTTGCAGGGAATATGATCATTATAATTTCATGTGACAGCTAGAATCTATAGCCTCTAGTATACAAGAGAACTGTGTGAGAATGCAAAATCATAGAATCATTGAATCAGCTGAGTTGGAGAAGACCTTTAAGATCATCAAGTCCAACCATTCCCCTGCACTGCCAAGGCCACCACTGACACGTGTCACTAAGGTCCTCATCTACACGGTTTGTGAACACTTCCAGGGACTGTGATTCCACCACTGCCCTGGGCAGCCTGTTCCAATGCCTGACCATTCTTTTGGGAAAGAAATTGTCCCTCATATCCAGCCTGAACCTCCCCTAGTGCAGCTTCAGGCCATTTCCTCTTGTCCTATCGTTTGTTCCTTGGGAGCAGACACCAGCCACCTCCTGGCTCCATCCTCCTTTCTGGTAGTTTTAGAGAGCAGTAAGGTCCCTCCTGAGCCTTCTGTTCTGCAGACAAAATATCCCCAGTTGCCTCAGCCATTCCTCATCAGACTTGTACTTCAAGCCCTTCACCACCTCCATTGCCCTTCTCTAGCCCCACTCCAGCACCTCAATTTCTCTCTTGTGAGAGGCCCAGAACTGTATCATGGCACACCCTGACTCTGGCCCTGGCTGGGAGAAGTGCCAGCCCTTGGCCATTTGGATCCCCACTGGCGGGGGAGCCAGGAAGGCACAGCTCCATGTGACACATCTGCAACCAGCTCCATGTGCTGTGCTGCACCTTGTGCCTCGATTTCCCCATGTGGCCAGGCTGCACTGCCATGGTGGAATGCTGGGCTGAGCTCCTTGAGGGATGAAAGAGTCATTTGTGGAGCTGCTGGCCATGGCAGACAGCTCGCCCACACTGAGTATATTGGAGAACTTGTTCAGGGGGACAAAAAAAAAAGGAAAGAAAAGGATGAAATTCCAAAGCCAGCTACAAGTCTTGTAACTTAAAATTTGCAAGCCTGTGTGTAGGCTGAAATTGGCAACTGCACAAATGCAGAATGTGAGCCAACCACTTGGGCAACAGTCTCCTAGAGCACCATCTGCTTTCATAGTGGTTTGCAAAGCTGACCGTGTGCTTATGGTCATATGCTTGAACACAAAGAGAGAATACAGGTTCTATAGAAAGAAGCAGAAACTTCGGGAGCTTGAAATAGTCTTTTCCTTCTACACTGCAGTAGTAAGGTATTTCAGCATTGATAGGGCATTTGGCACGATGATTCAGGACACATGTGGATCAATCAGGATGGGAGCTACAGAGGTCTTCAAATGCCTACACAGTCTAGAGAGGAAGCTGGAACAGCTGCAATAAAACCAAAATGTTGAGAAATATAAACCCCCAATTTGTAAAGGCTTTTGCTAAAAGGAAAGGGAAAAACTATTTTACATGTCCAAGCTGAATACTTACTGAGCATTTACTGGAGGGAGGATCTGGATTAAGCAGTGGGATAAATGGGTCAACAATAAGGACTGGAACAGATTTCCTGGTGTTGCTGTAATTTTTCCACCACTGCAGGTCCATAGGACCAAGTTGAACAAATAAGAGTTAGATATGCTGAAGGCATAGTTTAACATGATTTAAGGCACAGTTAGGTTAAATGACATCTCCAGGTATCGTGACTCCAGGGCTTTATATGATTGTGTGAAATGTTGGTTAGTCTTAATGAAAGATGCTGTTTGAAATGAAAAATTGAAAGATTTTCCCAAGAAATTTCCAGAACAAATAATCCTTACATTTTCATAATCACCCCTATTTTTTTTTTATCCAAATACTTGTCACACTTAATCTCATTTCATGACTAAGGGGAAATCCTGCCTGACCAATCTGGTGGCCTTATATGATGGGGCTACAGAACTGATGGACAGGGGTAGAGCAGTTGATGTCATCTACCTGGACTTGTGCAAAGTATTTGACACTATCTCACATGACATCCTTGTCTCTAAATTGGAGAGATATCAATTTGATAGGTGGACTACTCAGTGAAAGAACTGGCTGGATGGCCACACGCAAAGAGTTGTGCTCAATGGCTCAATGTCCAGCTGGAGACCGGTAAAGAGTGGTGTCCCTCAGGGATCAGTGTTGGGACCAGTCTTGTTCAACATCTTTGTTGGTGACATGGACAGTGGGATTGAGTGCGCCCTCAGCAAATTTGCCAATGACACCAAGCTGGGTGGTTCAGTTGATACCCTAGAGAGAAGGAATGCCATCCAGAGAGACCTTGACACACTTGTGAGGTGGGCTGATGCCAACCTAATGAAATTTAACCATGATAAGTGCAAGGTCCTACACCTCGGTCGGAGGAATCTCAATCACAGATACAGGTTGTGCAGAGAAGAGATTTAGAGCAGCCCTGCGGAGAAGGACTTGGAGGTGTTGGTCAATGGAAAAATGAACATGAGCCTGCAGTGTGCACTCACAGCCCAGAAAGCCAACCGCATCCTGGGCTGCATCAAATGAAGCGTGACCAGCAGGTCGAGGGAGGTGATCCTGCCCCTCTACTCTGCTCTCATGAGACCTCACTTCGAGTATTGTGTGCAGTTCTGGTGTCCTCAGCATAAAAAGGACATGGAACTGTTGGAACAAGACCAGAGGAGGGCCACAAGGATGACGAGGGGACTGGAGCACCTCCTGTGTGAAGATAGGACGAGAAAGTTGTGGCTGTTCAGCCTGGAGAAGAGAAGGCTGCATGGAGACCTCATAGCAGCCTTCCAATATCTGAAGGGGGTCTATAGGGATGGTGGGGAGGAGCTCTTCATTAGGGACTGTAGTGATAGGACAAGGAGGAGAGAGGTCAAACTTAAACAGAGGAAGTTTACATTGGATATAAGGGAGAAATTCTTTACTGTGAAGGTGGTGAAGTACTGGAACAGGTAGCCCAGGGAAGTTGTGAATGCTCCATTGCTGGCGGTGTTCAAGGCCGGGTTGAACATAGCCTTGGGTGATATGGTTTAGTGGGAGGTGTCCCTGCTCATGGCAGGGGGTTTGGAACTAGATGATCTTAATGTCCTTTCCAACCCTAACTATTCTATGATTCTATGACTATTTTCAGCCATTTCAGATTTGGCACTTTTCAGCAAAGACATAGGAAGGCAAATCTATTCAGCATGGCTGCATCTTTGATCCTGAGTTTGAAAAAACAGCTGACAGATATATTCCATCTTTCCTTTTCCATAATGCATGTATTAAGCCGGTAACTCCAGCCATGAAGTTTTATTTATTTGGTTTCTGTTTGCATGATGAAGTTACTGAGACTAAGGGAGCATAATTTCACATGGACAAAAGAAGCAGTTGGTGTTCAGACCTGTTTCAGTAACCTAAGGTTCTGTCAGAATCTGCTTTAAGATTCTTGAAAGCAAGATGGGATAGTACAGTTTGTTTTCAAATGGAGAGATCTGATTAGAAAATTGTTTATTGACATTTTTAAGCATATAATAAGCTATTTAGGAGGTATTCACAGTATGCAGTTCACTGTACACAAAGGACTGAAATATTCTTCCAATTAGCTGTTGTGCATTGCATGCAATTTCAGGTGAAACCTCATGCTGAGCCCCTTGTCTGCCTTTGCAGAGAATATAAACCAAGAGGAGCAGTGATTCTCACAGAGACAGCCTGACCCACAGCAAGGAGAGGTGTTGTGCCTTATGGAGCTTCACTGAAGAGTCACATAGTGTGCTGAGCTTGGCACTGGGAGGACTGACTGGAGGGAATATGAAAATTTTGGCCTGCTTGCCCCTGCTATGTGCCCTTGACTGAAGAAAGGGCACATGCTGATTTCCACTGATTTTCTTTGGAGAGTTACTGGTGTTAGAAAAATGTTGGTGGAACCCAGGGGTATATTACCCCATCCCACAGCACCCCTGCAAAAGCTTTGAAATGAAAGAGTGTAATGCAGAGCTTGTCTTTTCTACTACTACTCCAAAACAGTAGGGTGCATTTTTAAAGTGAGTTCCTTGAAACAGCTAGGAGATGATTTGATCTTGAACCTGGATTAAAGGGGAACAATCAAGATTCAAAGATGGAATTGTATAACCAAGGAGTTTCACAAGCCTTCCCGCAGAAGCACCATGCTTTCTGTAGTCTGTATGGATATTTGGGTGTCAGAAATTTTCTTGCAAATATTACATTGTTAATTCTCTGTATTATATTCTCCCATACATTTTCTATGGAAAGAAATAGTCTAGCCTAGGATGAAGGTCTTCATGGCATTTTGTGTCTTGTGGACTCCCTGACACTTCTTAAAGGGAATGTACATTTTTTTAATATCTATTTATTATTTTGCTAGTTATCTTATTACAAGAACATTGCTAAAATGATGGAAAATTAAAACCATCAGGGTGGCATTTTTCAACTTCAGCTCCACTTAGGGATGTGTGTGAACTACAGATGAATGGTAGATTTCACTACATCCTAGAAATGTTCCTAATCAGTTAGAGAGTCCTGCAAATTGCAGTGCTGAAACAGCGTCATAGCTGGGATGGCAAAACTGGCATGAAACATTCTAACGAAAAAGATTGTAAACCTTTTTCTGTTAAGAAGTTGGAAGCCAAAGAGCATGAGAAATGAAGTTTACTATCAAAGACAAATGCTTGCACTGAAAATCTAGCATGTCTCTCTCTGCCAAGCTTTGTGCTACCACAGTGATGCCTATGACAAAAAGAACCTGTCCAAAAAGTTGCTTTCAGCTTACACCTGTCCATAATGTTTTCTTTAGCTTACATATGCCAAAGAAGCAAGCAGTAGCTCAACCTAGTGTCATAAGTTTAATTGTTTGTTCTGTATTTTGTATTTTTATATGACCATAGTTGGGATTACAGATTGTTCTTTTTCTGTGGATCGCTTAAATTATTGTTTTAATGTAACGTTTTTCAACTGTACCGGTACCTCTTTAGAACTGAGGTAGACTTCAGACTAGTAAAATGGCATGTATGGAGAGGCAGAGAACAGCCAAGAGAAGAAAAAAGAAAAATTTAGTGCACAATTATCCAGGATGTGGCAAGAACGATTGTTTTGTATTTTCTTTAGTTACCACAAGATGGCACCAATTAGTTTTTACTGGCTGGAGACTCTCAATTAAAGAATTCCATAGTCCACAGATTTAGGTAATGCATTAAAAGATGAAAGTTATGTTTAATTTCTTAATAAGATACAGAAGCTCTCAAAATAAATTCTATATTTAACAATTTAATATGAATAAAATTATTAGCTAAACAAACTGTTTGGAGAGATCTGCATGTAAACTTTTTCTGAAAATGTGAGGGCAAGAACCCGGATGTTAAAAGTTATCAGATTTATATTGCTTCAGTTATCACTATTGCTCTAAGGGATATTTTGCTGGATGCAGCTAAAAATTCAAGTGAAATTCAGAAGCAAAAAGGATTGTTATATCATGCTTCACAGTTCACCAAAATTCTCATGAAGTGGCTTCAGCTAAAGAGTGAATTCAGCTCCAAATTTCCTGAAGCTACACAGGTACTTGGACTCTGAATTTTCTATTTAAACCAAATTGTTTCTCTGCTCATCTTCATTGTAGTTTTCTTTTAAAAGTTTAGATTTCTTTCAATGGGCATATCTTGGTCTAGAGGCACACACCTGGAACCTACTGCACTCTCATGGACCAGGCGCAATAGACATAGAGGAAGGCTTTTGAGAGTAACATCTGTCACAAAGGTCATTTCTTTGAGTGGTGTGTTAGGAAAGCAGAAATCCTGATGTAAGCTTGAAAGGAAGAAATAGCAAAGAAACTGTTAGAAGTCAAGGAGAAGGAAGGAAATGAAAACAAAGAAAGAAGAAGTAAGAAGAGTTCCTGAGCAACAGAAACTGTTTCAGTCAGTTTAAATAACTATCAATATTTCACAACATATCCAAACCTCAAGACCTGGGATTGCCCCATATAACATTCGAATTGTCCAAACTATTGCAAAATGTTGGTGAGGACTTACCATACATAGCAGGATAGGTTTTTACTTAGTTCACAAAGATATAACAGAGATTGAGAAACTCCAACCTGTGACACAGAAGTAATATTTTGGATCACTATTGCCATTATAAAAGAGAACTATAAGGGAAATCCTCTAGGAATATCTTTACAAACTTTAAAAAATTAGGGGTTTTTTGAAGGGGAAGAGTTGTTGCTGTTAATAAACTAGGCATCTGAAAGCAGATGTCTGGACGTTATACACTGTGTTAGCTGGTTTTGGAATAGGTTACTGGATATAATTAATATCCTTTACAAATGCTAGTGCTGTTATAATTATACAATATTGGGATCCTGTGATTCTGGTTTCTTTGTCCAGTCTTCTGCATTAATGAAAAATTCTAATACCTCACTTGAAGTCAATATTGTTGTAGTGATATAAAAGTGAAAGGAGACTTGGACTGTTACAGCCAGTATCTGAGAGCTTCTCAGAGACTTTCATCTCCTTAGACAAAACCATGGATTACAAAGAATTGCCCACACTCCTTTTAGATGCTTTCAATGTTTACAGCTATAGTTGTTGTTGTTATTATTATTGAAATAAGAGAGCTTTGTTAATCCCAGGTTAAACCTTTGGACAGTACTAGTTGCTGCAAGCTAGCTCCAGTTTGAGAAACCTGTAGTTCTGAAATCCAACACCACACCTTGCATTAAATATTATTGATAAAGCACAGGAGAGGCTTCAAATAATAGATCTATCTGCTGCACGGATTCTCAAATCAAGCCCTCAAAACCAGTATCCTGAATAAGAGGATGAAATGTCACATGCTGCAAAAAGAGAGTATTTGTTACCGATTCTTCAGGAATCTTCTGAGGAACAAAATGTTCAGCATGAGAAATACGATAAAAGAGTAAAAGCCAGGAGATCAACAGAAGATTCAGGAGGTTTCTGATGCCTGTGACTAACAAAACTGTGTGGTTTTCAGTTGAAGTAATGCACATATCTTCTATATTTAGACAGCTTTATACACTAAATGACAACACAGAATTACGCTTTTTTACTGACTTAGTGCTCTTATAAGTATCTTGTCATGAGTAAGCAAACTGATTTGTCAAAATTGCTTGTTTCTTTGGAGAGATGTAACTACAGCATTTCATCACTGGAATTTACATTTCCTTCAGGAAGGAACAGTATTCTGAGTGGGAAACAGAGACAGAAGAAGAGAGAGAAATTAATGTCTGACATTTATACCTAATGTTTGACTGGAAAAGCATTTCTTCAGCTGTGGGTCTATTCTGAAGTTAAAGAGTCTTAAATATTCTATATTTTTTTTTTTTCTGTTTGAAGCTGTTTCCCTGATTTTGGATGATAACACTTTATATAACAAACATTTGATTTTTGAAAAGATAGGAAAATCTGTATTACAAATAAAGACCATTTTTAACTAATGGGTCAAAGCAAATGATGCAGTTACTTAGATGATGCTATCTCCGACATTGCTGAAACTGTAATAAATACTGTGTCACCTGGTTTAAGATGACAAGAACATATCATTTGAAGTCCCAGTGGAAACGAAAAGCTAATTATAATCCTTTTAATCAAATAGTTGGCAGAAGGCAATGCTTTTGTTCTGTCTAGATGAGTGAGATCAACAGATGGCTATTTTGGCAAAATAGTCTAGTATCAAAAGCAATATAAAAATGCAAAAAATAATCACTCTAATTGAGCACAGTATTCAGTTCCTGTATGTTGGGTTTAGCTCTTTTTTCTTGTAAAGTTGGTAGAAGTATTTCCATTGCTGTGGTAGTGAGTGACAACATGTCAAGAGAGGAGCAGATAGCAATTTTGACGTGCAGAGGTTGCTGCTTTGAATTACAGGGTCATTCATGCAGTTCAGCTTGAAAATAAACCAGGCACAATATTTACCATTACAGTCGATGCAGTTTTTTCAATTAAAGGATAATGTAATTTGCATACAATTCTGTCTCCTGTTGCTGGGTGGAAGACAGGAAACCAAGACAGTTCCTGAACATAAACACTAAGATGCAAGTATTTCTGAAGAGTAGACATTTATCTGTGAGATGTTGTTTCATTTCAACTGTTTCTGTTGAAGCAGGTGGTTAAAAAATTACATACATCAGTGAATAAGGATACATCGTTGTGATGATTGTTTACTGCTAACCAGACTATACCCACAGGAAAGAAATTCCACCATATTATTTGTTGCAGAGAGAGGCTTTTCTTCTCCAAAAAGAAGTAATATGTTCTGACCCTGAACCTTAAGATGTCCTGAAGGCTCCCTTACTTTGAAAGCTTTTGCCATTTTTCCTAGGGTTATCTGCAGCTCTGATCTACAGCCTCACAACATAGCTGCATGCAGCATCTCCCTATCTGCTTTAACTATTTAAAATGACACCACATGTGTCTGCTTGTATTATTTATATAGGTCTGATGCTTAAGAGGATCCACAGTAAATAAGGACTCAATTGTGTTACAAACACATCATGTCAGTTTCTAGAGTTTGTTCTCTGTGTAGTTTAACTGTTTGCTATATTTAACTGGCATTTAGCTGTTTGCTAGATGTCTGTATGTTTCCACGACTCAAAACTGATTGTATGGCTATGTCTCTACTGAAACAGGGATCTCAATTTTACCCATAGACAGGCCTGTTATTCAAGAATCTGGGAACTAGTTATAAATTATATTACTAAATCTTCTAGCTCAAATAATAGATGTTGACAAGTGCCATGAAAGCAAACAATAGAGCAGAAGACAAATACCTCTTTATAGGCGTACAAAGAACTGGAACAAGAAGCCTGAAGTAGTTTGGCTCACTGATCAATGCCTACCAATAAAATATTTGCTTCAAGGCATATTAATAACAAGTGGTTATCTAGCGCTTTTAGGCTTTCTTAAAAAAATTCCGAGGCTTCGTATTTTCTGTAAATGTCAGTGACAATAGCGTGGCATTAAAAAATCCCTTAAAAGGACTGAAAGTTAAATATTTTAGTGTAACTGTAAGGAAAACATAGGCTGTCTCACTGGGAAAAGTTTCCTGGCCTGAAGATTTGCAAGACTGTGGAACAGTTTGCATGTGAAAGTGATGTAGCATTATTTTTACCTTAGATGCTTCCAGTTAAACTAAACAGATCTCTGATAAATGTAACTAAGAGAAACAAGCTCTGTCTGGGAGAAGTGCTTGTAATCTGATTGTGAATTCAGTGGGAGTTTGCAGAGTCTTCAGTGGGCCCAAGATCACATCTTTAACGTAGTAGACTTACCAGTCACAGTTGTAAGGATAAAAGGCTATTTTTATGAACTAGAAACAGGACTTCCCTTTCTGCACCCATTTTCAAAGCATAAACTGTTCCTAAAGCTAGAAAATTGTGTGTAACATGGGTAAAGTGCTGCATTTTGAATTTTTTACTTCAAATAGATTCTTTTTAAAGGAATTCAGTTTGAAAATGTTGAAAGTGTTTTTAATATCTTTTAATATTTAAACTTCTAGAAGGCTATTAAATTATCTTGAAGTCTTATAAGAAAGATTCAATATTTGGAAAGAAATAACTGGTGAAAACATTTTTCCCTTCTTATTTATGATTGCATTGAAAGACACAAACAAGATATCTAGAAACCCCACTGGCCCTGATTTTTCACTTGCAATATGACCTTTTCCATCATACTGACAGTACACAAGCCCTTTAAAATGGAAATAAGTTAACAGAGTGGCTCAAAAGGTTCTTGATATAAATGAAAATCAGGTTCACTGAGTTCAAAGAAAGCTGAGGAAAATTAACCCTAGCATCAAAAAAAGTTAAATGCATTCTCCTGAAATAAATGCTAATTACACAGGGGAGGGAAAGTTCAAATGAAACCCTGAATCTCAATGCACAGTAAGCCAAACGTGAGCACATGCAGGTATCACTGCAACACACAGGTTACTGTAAAAGAGACAAGCAGTCCCAATCTATTAATTTTACTGCTACAGATTTCTTTTGCTGCTGTTGTTCCATATTTTATATGGTGCTTTTTTTTTTTTATTTCACAGAAATGACCAAAATCTGAACCACATCTGAGAGAACTTGGGCCACTATCCAAGGAATATTCTACCCATTGAGGCAGTAAGTGCATTCCTGACTGTACTATTCACAAGACTTTAACTGTACCAGGCAAACTAACAGGGGAAACTCATACTAAATTCCAGATGATACTTCCTTTTTCTTTCCATGAAAAGCCAAAACACAGAGAAAGTGTCAAGTGTTACTAGTTCTCTGGCTGTTCATCTGACCTTAGGAAAAAAAATCAGTTCAGGATTAAGGAGATTTCATTATGAACTTTTCCACCAGTCAAAATAATGATCAGCAAGTGTCCAAGACATATCAGTACAAAACCAGACTCAGCACTCAAGAATTTTTTAAGGATATATTACAGAGGCTGGCAGGCAAACTACTTCATTTTTTGCATATAAATTGTCTGTCTTACCACTGAATTTGGGCTGCCCTTTTCACTTTAGTTGATATGCTTCAATATCAGAAGGATATTAAAAGTAGCACTGACTGTAGGAGAAATTAGAAATATTTAAAACCTCAGTAATCTTGAACTAAATAAACCCATCAAAATTTCTTAGCATGCTTCTATTTTTTTATTTTTTTATTTTTTTTTTTTTTTTAAGAGCATGAAGATATAAACTACAAAGGCCCTGGAAACAGACATAAAACCCTCACTGAACGTTTCACCCTCACTTTGGCAAACATCAGCTTTCCAAATAAGTGAAAATTAGAGTATTATCATTGAAAGTTTGATTTCTGATACATGATTTAGCTGCATACACTCATATGTGTGTGTGGTTAGGGAAGGTTTACCTGAAGTGGTAGCAAAGACATTCAGAATGTTTTATTTAAGGTAATTGTGCCAAACATTTCGAAAATAAACTTACTATATATTCCAAGCCACAACATGCTATATTTCTGGAAATGTCTTGTTCTCTGCTCCCCACTTAGGAAAAGAAATCATAGCAAGAGTCCTTTTGGAGGCATATGTTACGCATTCTCAAACAGGCAACAGACTTTATTCCTAATTTGTTTTTACCATCTCTTTGGTGAAGCTAAGCTATGTAATAAGCTACTCACTATTTACCAGGAGTTAGATTAATCATTCATGTTCTCACAAATAATCTTTGGTGGTATGAAAATAATAATTTTGGAAAATCAGAGCTGAAATGAAAGGCATGTTTCAGTGTTACAATCTGCCTATCTTAAAGAAGAACCAGCTATTTATTTACTTGTAGTAGGGGAATAGAATTTAAGATTAGCAAACAGCTTAAAGGAAAATCTCAGCATTATCAGCTGAAAGATGTCTGATCAGACAGTTGTTTTAAAATGTAATACTGTTCAAGTAAAAGATATCAGCTTATATGGCATTTTGAAGGAGCCTGTCAATGCCTACTGCAAGACCTGGCTAATATTAAAGAACTTATCTCTTATCAAGGTAAAGGAGGACCCAACTAACTGAGTTCATCAAGTGAGCAATCAGCAGTCTGCAGACAACTTGAAAATAAACTGTGTTATGGAAGGCATTTATTGATGCGATACTTAAATCCACATTTGTGTAAGAAAGCACCCTTATGACTCTTCATCTTCACTGTGAACTCTGTGATACTTACTGCTCACCGAACTGAGAAGAAAAACCCTCTCAGTAATTCAGGAGTGAGAGGATTCTATTCCACTTATGGTTTGAATCAAGCAGTCTACAAAATGAAGTCATTTATAAGACTGTAATTGTTCCATCAGTGACAGATAAGAACAGCTAGCTGAGCTTTTCTCCTTTGAAGCTTGTTACAGAAGATTTAACATAATGAGTGACAGCATACTCATTAAGAAATAGAGGTGTTTGGAAGATATAATCCAAATGAGGAAAGTTGCAGCCATTAACATTTTTGTAGAAAACATTGCAACACAAATCCCCACAGGAAAGTTAGATTCAGATTTGTTGTCTCTGCTCAGTTATTAATGAATGTGTGCTGCTGGTGCAAATGAGTCATGCAGAGCTGCAGCAGATTTCTGTTTTCTTAAATATCTCATTATAGTAGGTGTCAATATGGCAAGGTTACAACTGCTAGGCTCATAGAGACACCAGCAGACACTCACACCAGAATTTCAGCAGTAATTTTTAAAGCCTTAAATATTAATCAGTGTTTTCCACACAGGAATGAAATAAAATATGGACAACATGAGCTATTGCAGTGGAAAGTGTTCATTACATAAGACCCAATATGTAGAAGACAATTGTTCAAACTGAACCAGGATTTTATTTTCTTTTAAGATTTCCATAATAAGTAATATTATAATGTATATAATAGTATATAATCAGGCTTTTATTGCCTAGATATTCACTTTACTCATTTCTAAACATGTAAATATTTTTTAGATGCTTGCATTTTGTTCACATGCTTTATAAAATAATTAAATAATCTTTTCAACATAAAACTGAAAATCAGCTCTTTCAAAGAATATTTCAGCATTAGTCCTTTGCAAAGCTCACTGTACTGCAGAAACCACGAGGAATGAAATGTGTGAGACCTATGTGTCTCAGGAAGGTTAAACCACAAAATCTTTCTTAAATGTCATCAATGTTATGCAAAACAGAGTCACTGACGATCTCCTGCATTGAAGAACCCTACAAGATGCTGTATATCATAAGCTGTTATTTTTCATTAGACAGGTAAGAGGATACATTAGGCTGTGAGTGACTGACTTTACAAATATTGAGAGAAAAAATATTTTGCTATGACTGCTGGAGCAATCTCCTCTCTCTTCAGCACATGCATATCGTATTTCCTCTTCATCCTCTTTGGGAGTGTGAGAATCCCAAGCGAACTCACACGACACACTCCTTCCTTTAAATATACACATAGTTGTGTTTTACAGATTCTTTTCATAAAGTTTAATAGGATAAAATAAGACAGAAGACATAAGTTAGAAATTTTAACAGAAGCATAACAAAACTGCAGAAGAACTAGGAAATTTAAGGAAATCATGAATCCTGCAATTTCACTTGGTCAGTCTAACATGCAGATTTGAAATCACTGAAACTGTAAATTCAAAGCACAAGAATTCAAAATAAAGACTGGTTAAAATATATCAGTTATATAATTTGAAAAGTGCAGTTCTGCAACAAATGGAGGAACAATTTTCTATATATACATTATTTATTAGGTTCAATTTACTGAATTCCGCAAGTAAAACTAATAATTAGCTGAGAATTTCTGTATTTTTAATGCTATTTCAAGTATAGCTATTTTTTACTTCAATCAATTTAAGGAAAAGCAAGATTTTTTAAGAGAATAAAGCATTTCAAGATGCTATGGCTTTAAATTAATTTATGTTGAACACAGTGGGTACCAGAGTCAATTCCAGTTGCCATGACAACAGACACTGAAAATTTAAACATCCAGTGACAGGCTGAATTCCCTGCAAAGAAGCTATTCTGCATTAAAATGATATACAAGTAAAACATTATATAGATCTACATGAAAACTATTTATTTTAAGCTGACAATCTGATTGCAGTTTATAAAGAATGCAATTTTAAATAAGTTTATTTTTTCAGTCTATATTTCTCTAAGATTTAGATAGTGACCTGAAGACTAATAAGTAAAAAGATGAAGTAGCTAATTAGAAATATTATTGAAGGAAAATATATCTTTGTAAGAGTGCAATTGCTTCATCTGTCTCATATACATTTGATTAAATCATCTATACAATATGTATCATTCTATACACAAAATGAAGCTATATATACAGCAAGCTGTGCTTTGCATATTCATTATATGCAAAGCATTTGGAAGCCTGATAATGCAAAGCTATTTCTCAGAAGGTTCTTTAACAAGTTATAAAATTACTTGAGAATGGATATGCTCTGCTTGCACCCAGTAGAGTATTTATATTAACCAGGGTCGGGTATTCTAAATGCAAAAGTGTATTTTTGTACCTGAGCAGAAAGTTTCAAGCCATAGGTATTAACTAAATGGAGGGGAAAGCATTTTAGCATCTACTGGTTAAACTTTCCAACAAAAGGGTACAGGAAAGGTAGGCAGAAAATGAAACCACTACCAAAATTTATACTCTGAAAATCACCAATTGACAGTATAGAAGCAAAATCATAGAATGGTTTGGATTGGAAGGGATCTTAAAGATCATCTAATTCCAGCCCCCACTGCCATGGATATGGAGCAGAAGTGGAGTTTTTAAATAAGGGCAGAGAGGATGCTTTTGAAATGGTGGACAGAATCCCTCTCACAATATGACACCTTTTTGAGGGGCTGTCCTTTAAAAGAATGATATTCGTGCAGGTCACTCTGAAGAAGCTGCGCCTGTTTTTTGTAAAAGAACAACCTGGAGATAGCTCAAACCTAAGAGGATTTCATTAACTGTTCGTACTTCATGGTGTATTTAGTTCATACATAATGCTATGAAAATGTTACCATGGGGTATGTCTCACTTTTGATTTCCTTCTTAGTGTTCCTCAAGTAATCCTTTTCAGTTCCTGACACTACCAGTCTTCTGCCACCACTGGGCAGGATATTCAGACCTTTGTTAAAGCCATCTTGGAGAACTCCAAACATTTGTGATAGTAATAACTTATTTCTTCTCAATATCAGCTTGTTAATATATTCCTAAATGGACTCCTTGTGTACTACCTTAGCCATTGTTGAAGCACCACATTTGGAGAAACACTAGTACTCACTGTTGGTCTTCAGTGCACCAACAGGCTCTGCAGCCTCTTTCGATCCATCTATTTCCTCCCCGCTGAATTTTCTACCTGTGCTTATGCCAGCTCTGACATGATGAGGAGTTCCCTCTATCAGTCATCTGGGAGCAGAGCTGCATGAGCAACAGCTGGGAGAAGCCTCATGGGGACTGCCTTTGCTTCCTCTGGGAGCTGGACCAAGCTCTGGCTCAAGCCCATACCCCTCTCCTGACCTCTGCTGCAGATATCCTGTGCTCGCATGCCCAGCCATGCAAGTCCCTGTATCCATCCCTGCTCCAACAACTTGACTTCCTGGCTTTGCTCATACCTGCCTCATCACCAAAAAGTGCCTGTCTGGTGATGTCAGTCCTACTGTCTGCCCTCAGCTAACGTCACTGGTCCCTGCTCTCTCCCTGGGCACTGTGGGGCTGCATTCTCTCTCCCTGCTTCACTGCAACTGTCAGTGCCTGGATCCCCAGCCCTTGTACAGCAGTCCCATCCTGCTCCCTCAGGACCTCAGGAAGAAGGAGAATGCTCCCTCAGAAGCTCCTTACTCAGCTGCTCATCTGAGATTTGCCTGTGTAAGTTTCTTAATTGGAAAACACTATTATTTATTTACATGGATTCTGTAGCAGCACAAAGAAGAACGGAAGCATAAACTAGAACATTGCACAGTTATTAGATTCAGTTATGTCGTGGTTTAAGCCATAAATCAGCCACGCAGTTTGTTCACTCACCTCCCCTTTTTTCTTCCCTCTGCTCCTGGAG
>JAOEHY010052502.1:0-28181 GCA_025447955.1 Psilopsiagon aurifrons
AATTCTTTACTGTGAGGGTGGTGAGGCACTGGAATGGGTTGCCCAGGGAAGTTGTGAATGCTCCATTGCTGGCGGTGCTCATGGCCAGGTTGCAAAAAGCCTTGGGTGATATGGTTTAGTGTGAGGTGTCTCTGCCCATGGCAGGGGGGTTTGACCTAGATGATCTTCAGGTCCTCTCCAACCCTAACTATTTTATGATTCTAAGAGTCTATGAGTTACCTCAGGTTACCCAAGATTTGACAACATGGCTAATTAGTAATATGGGAAAACTGACAAATATGTGACTAATGCACAGGGATTCACCTGATGAAAATAGCACTGCCTTCTTCCCGAATAGCTCCCTTGCAACAATTAGCTACGTAGCAACTACTGCTATTTCGTGAATGAAGCAAACTAATTCCATGGCAGGCTTTGTGGACGTTCCCTACCCCCTCTGTTGCTCACAGAACGAGAATTGTGTTTTAGTGGTTTTATAGACAACGTTAACAGCAAAAGTACACAGGTACACAGGTGATACTGCTACACTAAATAACATGTAATTTCTCATTATTGCGGAAGGCTCGTTTTCTATGAACTGAAATGCTAATGTAGGGGTTTGCCAGGAAGTGAACAAAAGCAGGAGAGTAATTCTGCAGTAATACTACTCTGCTCCTTGTTGGCCATGTCTTTTTTCAAGTCATGAGGAGGCAATGATGACATATAGTTTTGATACCTGATAAAATAGTCTCATTTGGTCAGGGTGAAAAATAACTCAGGAGCTGAAAAAGCTACTCTAAGTGATTGCTCTGCTTGAAGTTAACAAGCAATTCATCCTAAAGAGCCAAATAAGCATATTATTTTGGCGTGGCTGGTCAGATTTTCCATGTAAATTTAAAAGGAGGGTAATTTTCCCATTCCTATTTTAGAATGTTCCTTATTCTGCCTTTATAATTTTGTCCATTTCCTCATTAGTGCTCTTTTCAGAGCCCAAACATGTCAACAGTGACACCATCATCAGCCTGAAATAAATGAACAAATGTTCTCATCTTTAGTTGTGGTTTGCCAATGCCAGCTATTTTTAATTTTGCAGCTGCTGGGAGACTAAGGCAAGTGAGAAGGATTTGCAACTGATGATTTGGCACCTATATCATACAGCTACTTTAGCAAGTGTTCTCATAGGTGTTAGGAAACGTGGGGGTTTCCAAGGGGTCTCTTCACTGAAGTAGTGCTTCTGGAGACAGAGGGAGCATGAGGCAAAGCACTGACAGCAGGAGGAGGTATCCTGCTGGTTTAGCATTTGTCTGCAGATGTTCAAAATAGAGTGTGGGATGGTAATTGATTATTTTTTTCACCAAGTGAATATCAGCTGACAGCCTTGTGCACTTTTGTATGTGTTCTGAGCAGTGCTGGTTGCAGGGGCTTCTCAACCTCCAGGAATTTTCTTTCCATGAGGAGACAGTGGTCTGACTTTTTGTCCACAAGGAGCAACTTCTGTTCTTCCCAGCCTTGAGCCCTGTTTCAAAACTAGCTTCACAACTTGGAGCTGAAGATCAAACTGCAGAATACTTAATGCTGCAGTGACTTGTGCCTGGCTTTACATGCACACTCAGGCAGGTGAACTTCAGTGTCCACCTTTTGCAAAAGTGACCAAGTGTGGAAGACACTGTGGGGTGTGGGTGCACGTACTGTGTTTTAAGGACCCACATGCCACTTCAAGTAACCTGCTTGTTCAGGTCTCAAAGTGCTGCTTTTGTCTTTGTGCCAGTATTTCTGTAATTTATAATTTGCTGTGATAGAAGCAGTTCATTTAATTAGTACCTGAGAGCGGTGTGGGCTTAATAGATGGTTGTAAGAGTCCTAAATTTTCTTAGATGCTGAAACACAAAAGACTTGATTCTGCAGCTCCCCACAGTCAGAAGATAGTGACGTGCAGAAACCAGCCTAAATGATGAACTGATTGAAGTTTTAAATGGTAAAGTGCATGGTTTGGGACTGAAATATGTTTTGAAAAATGTCAGTTTAATTTTGTCTTTTACCTTTAGCCCAAAAGGGATTATGTATTTGCTACTCTTTCCCCCAAAATTCAGTAGCAGGGGTGCATCCGTGTTTCCATTGTACTTTTAAATCCATGTTAATAGATCTCCAGGCATTTGGAAATCCACACAGATTTTAACTTAATGATCCATAAAGAGCAGTTAGCTAGATCTTGGAAAACGTTAGAGCTTCCTAAACCATCATTCTGGTTTTTGTTTTGGCAAGTACTCAGTTGGCTTGCAAACTTGCACTAAATTCTGACTTTGAAAGTGTAATATTAACTATATTCAAGAAAGTTCAGATAATTCCACAGTGCTGGCTGTACTTTTAGTTAGGTGGTTGAATAGTTATGCAAAGATTGTGTGGTTTCATGTGCTATGACTGTAGAAAAGTGGTGCAAGTAGCTTGTCACTTGTATTGAGCATCATTGCTTGAGCACTGTTGGCAGTTATTTTGCTAACACTAACTTAGCTGATGTTCCTGTTAGTTGTCTGACCTGTTGAATAATCTATCATATGACCTTGGAGTATTTTAATCGTATCTCTCTGAGAATAGTCTTATTCCTATAAATGGGATTTCTAACAGAGGAAGGTGCTGTGCAGCAGTATTTGAAAAGCGAAGGAAGTAAAGTATCTTCAAAGTGCAGTGACTGCATTGAAAGTGTTCCAAGCTAGCAACTCTCTTTTTCAATCTCATAAGAAGTAAAAAGGCAGTTACTGCTATAGCATCTCAGAGAAACTTAAGGTTGGAAAGAACATCCTGACTTGTTAGCTATGCAGGCTGAAACTGTGAAACATGCTTAGTCTCATAAAAAGTAATGAGGACTTCATGTCTTGATTCTGTAAATAACTTAATGCCCATATCTCTTGCATTCTGGTGACTAACAGGCCTTTCAGAAAGAACACGTTCATTTAAGAACAGCTGTCTGCATACGGACACCCAGGCATCTCCAGTAGGTCACCTGTACCCCCGACTTGATGATACTGAAGAGGGTAGTATGCCTTTGTAAAAAAGGTATCCACAGACCAACTTCACCTTGACCCACTAGCTAGAAATAAGACAGTAGTATCTTTTCTGGTTTAATCTGTAGTCAGGACCTTGCACGATGCTGAAAATCTGGAGCTTGGGATTATTGGATGCCGACCTAGGCTGCTTTGCAGTGTGTCTTCTGTGACTGTTCAAACACTGGGAAATTGCACCTTGGCTGACAAGGCTGCTTCTTTTTCTTCTGTGAGCACACTTGATATATCCTTGATAAGAAGCTGTGTAGTTCTCCTTGTAGTGATGGGAGATATTTCAGCTCATCTTTATTTGTTGGGGAGGGCATGGGTTTCTCACACAGGTTGTGAACACAGTGCCTCTATCTTCTCTGTAAATGACATCAGCTGAAACTCAGAGCTGAGACTGTTTTGTCCCCTGGATACGTTGGATTTTTATCTCTGACAAGAGAGCCCAGATTTTGCAGATGTTATCTTTAGAACAGCAGGAAGTGAGAAACTGGGTTTCATAACTAAATAACAATAAAGTTAAGTTAATGAAGCCATAAATCATTTCAGTGGTTAAGCTCTGTGTGCATCTGCTGCATACTAAGAAACTCCCAACAGAATTTGCAGTAATTTAAGCAAAAAGTTGACATGAAGTCAGTTGCCTTTGATCTTTTTGTTTGGTTTTTGGGTGTGTTTGTTTATGATTGGGAAGCTCCTGAAGCAATGAAATGAAGATGTGATAATAGCCCCAGGAAACATGCTTATGCTAGTCTTATTCTGTCTAGCTCAAATACAATAGCAAGGACATAGTATATTCTATATGTTTGTTCAGTATTAAGCATCAAGTGGTTGATAATACCTGTTTTGTTCTCCTGCTTAGGATCCTGTAATATGTTCTTGCTCTGTCAAATTCACTCTTTCCTATTCCTTTCTTAAGTAATAGTGTGTCTGTTGGGTCTAAATTCACCAGCTCACTTTGTGGTGTGATAATCATGAGAAGCTTTGGATTGAGAATTAAAAATACAAAGCATTGGCTTTTTGAAAGAAGGTGTTGTCTTTTTAATTTGGAATATTCTGACTCCTTTCTTCATCTTGTGCCTTCCTAGGCTTGCCTTAGTGAGGGGATTTAATGAGAGGAACTTGATTGTTGCTACTGTTAGGTGTTTGTCAAATAGAGGTCATTTGGGCTACTATTCTGTTGCTTGTAACAGTGAAGACCCTTGAAAACGTATTGTGCAAGAAAAATACTGAATAACATAGAGCAACTATGGGCAAATGGGGAGCCAAGCCAGGCATTTAGGTGTTTATATTCACAATGCAATATAAATAATTGGGTTTGGGTTTAAACTCCTTTGCAGAAAACATTTCGCTCCTTTTAGGCAAAATAATTTGTGTCTTTTTATCCATATGAGGAGACTGGCTGCATACCCCAGCAGTGAATAAGTTAACCTACTTAGTGTTTTGTGTGTAGGCAGCATGCAGTTCTGTGAGATTGCAGTGGGCAATGAAGCAGCAGAATTCAATTTGCAGTAGTGACCTAAGAGGGAGCATTTTTAGTAATAAAATAGGTCGGGGATGTGGTAGTGCAGACTGATAGATGAACAGTCTTGCCCTTCACTTGTGGGGCTTGTTATGTTTTTCCAATATAGAAGCTCTGTGATGGGGGAAATGGGATTCAGTACTGTCATGTGATTACTGTTAGAATTTTGTTATTGTGGTTGCCGGAAAAGCACTACTTTTTATTGTAGTGAAGAGAAAATGTAACTAGCTACTTTGTTTAGGAATTCATGGAAGGCAAAACCAAGGAGTGATAAGAGTGTTCTGAAGCCATTGCTCAAAGGTGGCTTTAGCACTGCTGGAGATCTTACGTTGCAGATTTGTCCATGCGACAAGTAGTTCTTCCTCAATTTTCTTTCCACTCTACTAGATGTTCTCGTGTGCCTTTTTAGCTTGCTTCTGTTACCAGTTTGCTTTCTCAGTGTTTTATGGAGATGAGTTCTAGCATCTTCCTCTAAGGGTGTCAAAGATGAAGCATGGCGTTCTTCTCTTCCTTTGAGTCTATGGCCACTTGGCAAGGATCTGTTCAGCCACGTCTTGTGACATAGAACAGTCCAAGTCTCTTTTAGTCATTTTGTTACTTGACCTTTGCATTCCCATACTCCTTTGGTTTCTCTGAAATTGTATTTCAGAGCAAACTTGGAAAGCACCTCTTTCCACTTTGTGTGCTGATATAAACTATTGTGTTGTTACAGTGTGGCAAAGCCCCTATAAGCTCTAGTCATGGAGCTGTGTGTGTTCATGCCATATAAACAGCAGAAAAATGGTAGCTTTGGGCCAAAAGCCATTTTTTTTTTATGCTGGAAAAAGAATGCTTAGCAGGAAGCTAGCTATCTCTACTCCTGGGTATAGCTGAATCAGTATCAGTGTGTCGCACCATGTAACAAAGCATTGCAGAATGCTCAGGCTGGTGCTGAAGCTTTCTCGGGGAGTTAATGAACCCTGGTGAGATGCACTGGGATGCCCAGTTCTCCTGCTTTGGAACTAAGCATTTATCTCCCTTGGGGCTGCTTAATGTTGTGTGAACGTACATGCCTGTACTTGTGCTCATTTGTCCATTCCTGTTTTATGCTGCACTGTGAAGCACAGATATGGTTGTATGACATGGGGGAGAGATGCCCTTAAAACTTTCCCTTACTTTATCTTCTGTTCTAGCAAAATGTGTTTAATATTCTGACCTGTCTAGTTAGGACTATGATGAAGTACCATCTAGCAGAGGTTTTATAGTGCTGTTGAATTCTTAGGTAACATAACTGGTATCATATTTATAAGGAAAGTAACAACTCTGGCATAAAAACGGTAAGTTTGGACTGCCCCTGACCTTTTTTTTTTGTCCTGTAGAATAAAACAGGTTAGTAAACAGGTAAGTAATTTGCATTTCTAACTTCTGTATTTTTATACAGAGAAGATCTGTTTTTCTAGTGTAGGTAAGCACTGCGTATCTCAGACAACAAATAAAGAACTATGCCACTTGAGATCTGAAATTCATGTGAAAAAACCCCAAATATTACCAGTGGGATCATTACAGTGGGGATGTTCTCAGCAACACTGCGAAACATAAGAGGTGTTTTGATCATGTTACATAATCAGTGTAATTTAATGTGTTTAAGGGACATCTCTTATCAAGAATACACTGTCCTGCTCTTCCCTTTCTACTAAAAAAAAAAGGACAGTGATTTTTTTTTTCTTGTTAACTTGGTTTTGCAAAAGGAGGCTCAACAGCATCATTGAATATGAACCCAGTCGTTTGTTTTTTGTGTCCACCCTACTCATCATAGGATCTGGGATTTCGTGACAATTCATAGTCTGTTCACTGCATGAATGTAAGCCAGCTCAGGTGAGCACAGCACAGTGAGTCAGGAGCTCATTTGTTAGGCATGCAAGGAGAAAAAAATCCGCAAATACTCTTCTTGAGAGTTCACGATGCTACTGTCCACCCTCCCCATCTTCTCCTATGCTATAGATTACTTTCCTGTCCAGTATCTGATATGCTGTGATATGTCCCTTAAAGTAAGTACTATAAAGTGGAAAGCTTGCACTCAAAAGGTAACTGGCCTCATATTTTTGTTACTGATATTTAATGGTGGTTTTAAATTTCGAGGAAGAATTTCCCCCTCCATTAGTAACTAATTTATTTTAATTAACTTTTTAGAACACTTGTTTTTCTTTATTTCCTTGTGTTTTTTCAGCTTGACTGAATTAAAAGCCAATTTGTGCCAAAATAGAAGATGGCTTTCTTTCTCTAGTATGAAGTCATGTTTAGTGTAGGTATCACTAGTCTGATTGTGTGTAGTGTGTTGCAGTGCCTTGCTCTGGAATTCAATTTCTGCTTATTGGAGGGGTGTGGAGCTTGGTGGAGAAAATTAGCTGCAGTATCTGATAATATGGCAGTAGAAGGTCTGGTGGGAAAGCCAATGATTCTGTGCCAACATTCAGTGTCTCTTCAGATTATGAGTAATTCCAGCTTCTTTCTGCTTTATAAATGGGTGTAAGTAGCGCTTTAAATCGGCCTTGTGATTCCTGTAGACAGGAAGCGAAACAGGTGATGCAGTGGGGTTTTGGTGCCAGTATAAAAGGGACTGTCTTTGACAGAGGTGGGGGTGGGGTTTTTTTTTTGTTGTTGGGTTGGTTTTGTGGGTTTTTTTTGTTTGTTTGTTTGTTTGTTGGGTTTTTTGTGGGTTTTGTTTTGGGTTTTGGGGGGGTGACTGCTTGTTTTGGTTGGTTTGTGTGTTTGTTTTGGGGTTTCTGTGCAGTTTTCTTTAATCCTGACAGCATGCCTGCAAACCAGGCTAGCTTGATGTGGTGGGCTGAGCCAGGCTACTGCCAGCTGCCCACCCAGCCCTCTGTGCCTCCCCCTCCTCAACAGGACGGGGGAGAAAATAAGATGAAAGAACATGTGGGTTGAGATAAAGACTATGAGATCACTTGCAAATTGCTGTCATAGGCAAAACAGATTTGGCTTAGGGAAAATTAATGTAATTTATTGCCAGTTAAAGTAGAATTGGATGGTGAGAAACAAAGGCAAAAACTAAACCACCTAACCTCACGTTTTCACCCCATGCTCGACTGTGCTCCCTCTCTCCCAGCTCCTGTGCCTGGGGCAGTGCAGGGTGACGGTGACCAGGGCTGTGTCCAGCCATGGGGGTCCCTCTCCACCTCTCCTCCTCACACCTCCCCGGGTGCCAGGGTGCGGGATCCCGGCTCTGGCGGCGGAGCTGCCGCTGCCCCTCGTCCCGCTCCGCATGGCTGCCGGCAGAGCTGCTCCTCGCGCTCTTCCCTCGCTCCTCGCTGCCTGTGCGCGTTGTGCCCGTTCTGGAGCGCTTTTGGCATCGCCGTCTTGGCCGTGGGGCGGGGGGTGCCTGCGGTGGGGCCGCTGCGGAACCGTTTGGAGCCGGCTGGCCACTCTCCTCGCAGCAGCTGCCCCGCAGCTCCCCGGCTGCCGGCGCTCCGGCACGTGTGGCAGCTCTGTTAAGCCCTGAGGCACCAGCAACCGAAAGAGGTAAGAAGGATCTGACGCTTAGAAAAACGTGAGGCTGAGATATGGGAAAAGTAGATCCTGTTACTGGTTGCTGTTGGGAGTGTTTTAGTTGGCATGGTGGAAATGAGCTCCATCATGTGCTTCTCCCTTTTCCGTTTGAAAACCTCAGGTAACAAAACATGAGCTCCTTTAGGGGCCTCAAGGGGAAGGGTATATATTCATCAACTTTTAATTTTATTTTTCCATAGTAAGAATTTTGTGGGGAACTTCAGGACTGGCTTTAGCCTAGAGGTGTACAAAAGGAGCTGAGTGGTTTGGCCTGACTGCGTGCTATTCAAAAGGAAAATCTTGTCTTTCTGTATTCCAGATGTCTTTCTAGCCAAAACCGGAGTGAAAATATTAGACTTTTGTCATTGCCCTGAAAATCCCAGGCCTCATTCATCTCAAAGACTTCCCAGAACAGGTAGCTCCAAAGTTTACTTGAGCAATTTGACTATAATCCAGAGATGGAAAACATAGGATTTATACAGTAGTTATATCCAAAGCCAGTTAAGCCAGTCTGTTTTCTCCTCTTACTTTGTGTGCCTGCACACACATTTGAGTGAGGGGGAAACTGGGGCACAGAAAGAGGATGAAATCTGCCTGTGTTCCCTACTACTAGTTCCGCAGGAATGCTCTCCACTTGCTATGTGGGGAGCAGGCTGTCTGCAGCTGTGCAAGCATTGCTGGGGTCAGAATGCGCAGGGCAGGTTCTGCTGGAGCAGCAGGCTTATTGACTTGCCTAACATAAGCTGGTTTACAAAATAATCATTGTTGGAGGTTCCCTTCCCTTCCCTTCCCTCATCACTGGTTATATTTCATCCCTTTTAATTCCTGCTGGGCTGGTATGGGGCCTGATGAATTGAGGATGTTAAGCCTTTTTTGAGCAAAAGCAGTACTTTTTGCTTTAGTGAACTATTCCTGCTGTTCTGCTGATATGCAGGGCCAAGTACAACTAGCAGCATCCAGGCCCAGTGGATGCCCAAGCTGGCATTCACCATCCCTCCAGAAGTTGAATTAGAAAAGGGTGAAACTAGTTTTGTGCTTTACCTTCACTGATGGGCATCAGGGGTTTGTCTTGCTGCTATTTAAAATGTGTTTAGTTAACTCCTGGTTTTGGTCATGGGTCTGTTGACTTATTTATGGTAAGATACCTTGAAAATTTTTTGTTTCAAAGGCGTATGTATGTCTTCAAGCCAAATTGCATGCCAGTAATACTGCAGGCAAGATTTTAAAAGCAACACCAGGGTGCCATGTTTGCATTTAGACCTGATTTTGCTCACTTGGTGCACAGTTTCACATACCTCTGAATTTGCCTGCTATACAGGTTTTTACGCTCAGGTACAGATATGTCCCCTTCGTATTTGAATTCATATTTGTGGGCTTCTTGGGATATAGAGCATGCATTTATTTTTCTGTATTTGTACAGGGCTTAATGTGGTAGAGTCCTGGTTTGGACTTGTAGGTGCTGGCATGCAATTTTGATAAATGTTGGGTCAGTGTGGGCTAAAGACTTGATCACAGCAGTGTGTGCATGCAGGTGGAAACTACCTTTCAAAAATTTGGCTCAGAAATGGTGTATCAATTACAAATGAGTGTACATGTGCCATTTGTTGCATGCAGGGAAGGTTTTGGCTATTGTTGAAACTGTTGGGGGAGGAGAATTGGTTTTATTCCCAGGTTTGGAGGTGACTTGAAAGGATTTATGTCAAATTAAAGGTCTTGCTTTGCAGAGAGCACGATTAGTAAGTTCAGTCAGGAGTTATAGCTGCAGTAATTGCAATTGGAGGCAGGGTTTTGATCATGAGTCACCTTGCAGGGGCTGTCCTCACTGCCCTCCTTGGGAAAATGGAAATCTGGAAGAGAGAAATTTGTGTAACCTTTCATTACGAAGCTGGCACTGGAAGTTGGCACTAGCAAGACCCTGCTGTTGGAAAAGGCCCGAAGAATCAGCACAGTTCTCTGTGCTCAGTTAGGGCTAGTTTAGGTCACAGGTGTGTAGAAATTGTATCCAAAGGGAAAAAGCGACACAATACATGGTTTCAGCACAGTATGGTCGAAATGAGGAAGGCCAGGAAGTGTCAGGCAGCTTTGTCCTTCAGTGGCTATCTGCATTTCAAAGGTTGTAAGTGGAAGCATCATTTGGAGCTTGCAGAGAATCCATTCTTTCTAGGTGAACAGTCTTGGCATTTTTCCTCTTCCACCTAAATTTGATGATGGGTTCCTATGAAGACCACATGTAGAAGCATGAAGAGCTTCCTGCATTGAAGCAGGAGCTACATGTGCAGTTGCAAAGTTCAACATTAGCAGTATCTGGATATTATAAATTTTTTTGTGAAAGCTGGAGAAAGATGAGGGAACTATTGAGGATGGTAGATGAGCTTTTGGGAAAAAGACACTTGCAGATGAAAGGCAAAGGAAGTTTGCCTTGGGTTTTCAGCCTTCAGTCAAGCTGCCGTTTCTTTTCTCAATGTCCTTTGAGCTTTTTCAGTTAGTTTCTTTTCATTTACTCCGTTGTTGCACATGATACTGAATAGTAAGTGAAAATTTTCAAAATGTCTTTAACAAAACTTTAGTATGTACCCAAGGGCCCCTTGGGTCCCTGATGGAAAGAAGGTGTGAGAGCTCCCGGCAGTTATAACTCTCTGAATGTCTGTTTCAACTGAGTTTGACCTGCAAAGCGAAGAGCTAGGACCCCTTCTGTAAAGTTAGTTGTCCATGCACTAATAACTTGCTGAATACTTATTTAAAAAACAGGCGTTTTTGACCCATAAAGTAAATCTTTTGATATTAGTTTCATTAAGAATTAGAAACCTGGAAAGAACAATATGTTCTTAGACAATTTTATGGAATGACATTTAAATTTTAAATGCCATTAAACTATATTGTAAATGGTTAAGAATTAAAGAAACAACCAATTGGTAATGTAGGCCTTGAGCAAAGTATAATATTAAGAAGCACTGAAAAATGTTCCTCTGCATGATTAAGAGAGTCTGGTTTGCTGGTTTGATTTATTGTCTGGCTGAGTGAATTCATTAATTGTGTATGTCGACTTTTACTTCTGGGTGGTCATTTTTCACTACAGATTTCATTACTGGATGAGCTTTTCCTATGGGTGTTCTCATCATCCGAAATTAAATACATGAAAATGTTAGGGAGGCTTAGCCCTCCCTTTTTATATCGATATTTTTCATACTAGGGTTTTACAAACTGCAGAAAAATTCACTTAGGCTGTGATAATCCAGGTTTTGTCTGCATGTGCTCATTACTTGGACACAAAAGGTTTCTTCTTATTGCAATATATGTCATGTTCCAATGTTATTTTTTTTCAAAACAGTGGTGTGGGACTAGAAAACCTTTTTTAATTAGATGATTAAGAATGTGAGAGATACTTGTTTCTGAAATGCTGTAGGCTCATATAAAGTGCTCAACATTCAAACACCATTGTAACTACATTTGTAGAATGAGAGGTCTTGATATGCAGCTCAGTGAGAGTCAAAGATAGGTAACATTTGTAAGAAATCAGATGGCTTAGGAAAGATGCTGAACATCTTGGCTTGTAGTTTGAGCACTGTTTTTTATAGGAAACACTCATTTCCTGGACAGCTTGCAAACAGTATGGTCTGCAAACGCCCCTCTCTTCAAAGATCTTTATGCTTTCAGCTGCATGGAGAAGCAGCACTTAAAGAAGTGTTTCATACCACTGTTTTTGACAGCTGAAAATGGTTTTTCAGGGTATGATCCATCTCCTAAAAGTCAGCTCAGCAGAACCTCTGTGGCCTTGCTGATCCTTCTAGCCACGGGGCAGCAGTCCTATGTGGTCTCTGGGTCTGTAAGAACAGTGGCGTGGGCATAGCTATTATGAATTATTCCATTCTAAAGTATGCTTCTAGAAGTGAGAAAAGAGAGTCAAGGGAAGTTCTCATGTGCTTTCTTCTCTTTATTAGCCCACATCTTCGGATTGTGTGTCTGCATGCAGAAGGCAGAGCTGTTAAAGACTACCGAGTGAGGACGATGTCGTCCCTTCTTACCCCCTTACTTTTGGCTTATGCTGACCTCTGATTTTGTAATTGTGTAGCAGACGGGGTGGATGAATCCCCAAGTCAGCTATGTGGCAGAAGAGGCTACTGTGATATTCTGACAAATCTGTTCCTTGCATTCAGGCTCTGACAATTCCAGTATTACTTAATGTATTTTCTGTGAGAGTAATCTCCTTCTATGTAATACAAAAAAGGTCTTGTGGGGAAAGAAGGTGAATGAGGTAACTCTTAGCCTCCCATAAACATAGGGTTGTGATGGGCAAGAGCTTGAGTAAGAAGCATTGGTCCTGCTAACTGGTCTGGTTCCATTCAGTGCCAGCAAGTTGTAATTACTACTCTCTCAAGATCCCCCTTTTTCCTCTACTTTCACCCTACTGATACATATCTGCAGTGTCAACTCACACTTACACCTGCTGTCCAAATTTGGAATAATGGTTCAGGCTCCTCTTTGTCAGTCATTCTATGAATACTGACTGTAGAGAGAGCTCTCTGGTGAAATATGATTGTTGCTGTATGTATGTGTGTCTCTGTATAGTTTATTATGCAGAAGAATAAACAATAAGCAGAAAAAGTGAGATATGTATATTGTTTTCTAAAGTTTTCATCAGATGATTTTTAGTATTTATAAACTTTTTCAGGTGTATAAATAAGCTTAATCTTTTAATCATATACTCAGATTGCAAAACCTAGCAAAGACATAAAGGATGAACACTGAGCTGAGCCTAGCTGATAAATACAGTGACAGTGCCATCTTATTTTTATCAGTAGTTTATCCAGTCCAGGATCTGTTAAGTGACCTTCTCTCCATAGTTTAGCTGACATACTAATTTGGATAAAGGCAAGAATGACTGTTGGTGGTGTGGGGCTAATCAGTGCGAGTTTGAGTCAAACCAGTATAGCCCTCCCAGCAAACAGACATATCATGAAAAGTTAGTTTCAGCAGATGAGCATAGCAGTTGGCTGTGAAGGTTGTGAAATCTGGTGTGGTATGGGTCTGGAAGTGTAAAAGGTTATTTTGGGGGAACATATTTAGCATGTATGTGATTATATATATGTGTGTGCATGTAGCTTACAAACACAGATGCATACATTCACATACTATGAAGAAGGCTCAGTTGTATGATCTAGGATAATAGATCATATTTTTTTTTTTTGTTAGCATTCATTTGACTTCATTATAGCTGAATAGTCTGTTATTCCTGACTGATTTTTCTCTGTCTAACCTGAGATGTGATCTTACTTGCAGCTTAGGAGATCCCTGTTGGCCCGTGGTGCCTCTGTCTTGGAGCAGTGCTGGAACCTAACAGCAAGGGAGATGTCCCTGCTGTTCCCCAGCTGCTGCCTGCATTACTCAGGCCTCTGGTTGTTCGTTTGTTGAGAAGTGTTTGATTGCTTGTTTGAAGTGAATGAGAAGGATACTAGTAAGAGAACATAGCTTTCAGTCCAGGAAAGACAGAAGATGAGAAAATTGGACAAATTTGTCATTTTCTGCAGCTCAGTCTTGATATGATCTCACTTGCCCTTAGCAACAAAAAACCCTGTTTAATGCCTGTTATTTTCCACTCTTCTCCTAATACCTGTTTTGACCCCCTGAAGGGTATCAGTCACCTTCTTAAGGTCTCAAGAACACAGATTTTTGTCTCGATTCTAGGTGATGTATTTGTGCAGTAAGGCATTTGACTGCGCTAGGGACATCCCTAGAAACTGAAGTATCTTGAAGGATATCAGATCCTGTAGCCAGAATGTGGTTGAGTCAGCACTAAGGATAGCAGAAGTTTAGTTCTTTCCTTCTCTTCACTGCAACTGCAGCATGTCATTACATACATTACCCTCCTGTTGAGTAGGTTTTGATGTTGGTTGCTTTTTCAAATATTTATTCAGTTGGGAGCTGTCTGCAATTTTGGATTGCTTATGAGGCTTTTTTTCTTAATATCGTCATACTAGGGGAACTGCAGAAATGCCAAAGATGTAGGCCTTGGCATAATGCCTCGACTTCCAGGGTGTGTGATGATGTCAGGAGAGTTGCACCCCCTCAAAGTCAGTGTACTGTAAGGAAAAAGATGATACGGAAAAATGGGACAGATTCTCTTCACAACTGCCAAAGTAAGTGACAGAATGGAGCTTTCAAAAATACCTGCTATATAAGGAGTGGTTTTGGAGCGCCTTTAGTTTGTTTCTGGCTAACTTATCACCTAATCCTGTGTGAAAAAAGGAGAGAGACTGGGCTCAACTTCAATTCCTATGCATAGAATGCATAGAGGGGTAACTTAATGGCAGTTTGCTTTGTGTTTGTAGGAGGTAAGCCAGATTTATCATGTTGGGTTTTTTTTCCTTTAAGTTTCTGCTAGGTCTCTCTTTTTACACTCTGAAGTTAGTACCCTTTATTTAAAAGCAAACCAAAGCCCCTTGCTCCATGTTGAAATGGATGCATTCTTGAAAGAACTCAGATTTCTACTCCCCTTTCTGTTTCTTTGTTCCAATATTCCATTTATTCAAATAGAAGGAAGTTGCTGTTCAAGCATGTGTTACAATGGCTTTGTGCTGCTGTTACTGGATTTCTTTTTGGGAAAACTGCTGACATGAGGATCTGTCCCTTCTGTAGGCAGGTAGGAATGCACAAGCCAGTGCTGTGTCCAGGATGGTGTCAGCCTACAGGATCAGGTGAGAATGAGCTCAGATCTTGTGTTCTCAAATCTCAGGGCAGAGCTTGCTTCATCTCATAAATTTATGTAGAATGACAGGAGGATCAGAGGGAGGAGGACTAAGGAAGAGTTGAGACCATTACCTAAAATTACCATAGATCTTTAATTGTAAAAATTGTAGTGTGGCAAAACCAAAATGTACCATGAAAATGAGGCTATACTGTTGTCCTGGGTTCAGCAGTAGCAGTCATTTTTCTCTTTCTTGGTAGCTGATGCAGCGCTGCGTTTTTGACTTTCGGCCTGGGAACAGCGCTGATAACACCGATGGTTTTGGTTACTGCTTAGAATGTTTAGTCTGATCAAGGACTTTCGGAGTCTCGTGCTCTGCCAGGGAGGAGGGGAAGCCAGCAGGAGGCAGAGACAGGACACCTGACCCAAACTGACCAAAGAAGTATTCCATACCACAGTGCGTCATGCCCAGGATGTAAAAATGGAGGGCAGAGACCCTGAAGTGTTGGGGGGTGCACTACTTGGTTGGGCTGAGTGTAGGTGGTGAGCAGTTGTATTCTTTTCCCTTGTATTTCTCTTGTCATTATTATTATTGGTAGTAGCAGTAGTGGTTTGTGTTATACCTTAGTTACTAAACTGTTCTTATCTCAACCTCTGAGAGTTGCATTCTTTCGGTTCTCCTTCCCATCCCTCTGGAGTGGGGGGGAAGGAAGAGGAGAGTGAGTGAGCAAACTGAGTGGCTGAGAGTCTTAAACCATGACTACTGTTAAACCGACTCTTTGTGGTGACCACTTGTGGGTCTCCACATCTGCATCTGTTCAGGCAAGATTAAAATCCATAAGAAATTTGTTTGCAAACTTTAAGTAAGGCCAAACAATGTGTCACAAATGTGGAAGGCCACTTGTTCTGTACTCATTTTGGTTGTCAGATTTTCACTGTTGCGTTGTATCTCCAATGTGTAGCAGTTCTGTCCCCCCACATGCTGGCAGTTTTTCAGCTGGAGTTTAGCACACTTTCAAATGCTACGTATCGAGACCTCTCATTTTACAAATGTAGTTATTGCAGTGGTTTTTGAATGGATTCAGGTAGAATCCTGTCAGTGTGCACCCTGCCTGCTCAGGGTGCTGTGGATAAATTAGCAGTGACCAGCCAATCCTAACAAAGTTTTGTTTGAGAGCACAGTGCTCCAAAATCTGGAGATAGTAAAGCAGCAATTGATAGCACTCAGGAAACAGAACAGTCAAATAGCTTACTTAAGAACAGGAGCCGATTCCTCCACTGTGCAGTCAGCTTGATCAAATGGAATGGTTGCTGCCAGCAGCAATTAAAAATGGATGATGATTTAACACAGTGTGCTCTTCCCCTCTGTCCTGCATGTGTAATGAGGGGAGAGAAGGGAGAGATGAGAATTGCCTCCAAGTCAGCTGAAATAAGCAACATGAATGTCTGAAGTATAACACAGAGCAGTAATAATGAAATATCCCAAGTTAACACTTGCAGCGCATTAACAATAATGAGTGTCTGCTGGGTAATTGCACTCAGCCTCAGAATTGATTTTTCTTTATGTGAACCTAAATGTTTTAACTGTATCACTTCATTTTCCTACCAGTCTTGAATCTGAAAACTTAGTAGCATGTCAGACTCTTACACACTGCGTCTTGTGAGATTAACAGCCACAGCATGTTGATAATCACCATTTCACTGGGCCTTGCTTCTTCTTTCTTGTGCTGCTCCTTCTTGGACAGCTTCCATCGTGTTCACCCAGCGCGTTAATAGTTCAAGAACCCAGTGCAAGCTCCTAGAGAAACGTCCTCGGTTTTTACAGGTCTTGACTCATTATCTAATGTCACTGAATGTTCCTGTCATCTCCAAGACTAAATATGCCTCCTTATTTGAAGATAATGGCTTTGGCTGGATAAAAATAACAAGAAAACCAAATAATAATGACTCACTAACATTACAAGTAGTTCCCTGTTTACAAGCTGCCTTTGGCTTGCTTCATTCTTTCATCAGGTCATTGTTTCCAGAGGTGACTAACAGTTTGGGGAATCCCTCAGATTTTTGTTGCTAGAATTAGTAATGAGCATTGAAGGCCCTGATTTCAGAGGTCAGGAGCGGCCTGTCCTAAAGCTGTAATCCTTTAATGAGTCTCAAACTGAGCACCAAGAATAGCTAGTTAATTTTTAAAATGCTCACTTCACCCTGGCTGCATCTAATTCTGAACTCTAATTAGGCATTTATTTCATACACACATGTGGATCAACACAATCATATCTTCACATGCACGTAGACCACTGAACAATTATGCTTCCTCGTGGAGATGAACTTTTTTATTAAGCATTTCTAGCATACTGTATTCTTGTTCCCCTGCCAGAGTTAGTTATGGTATTTCTGTTTTCAAAGACACTAGTGAAGATAGGTTTGTTCTTCTGTTTTATAAATTGAATAGTTTCCACTCCCAGTGTGTCTTGCTTACTAACGTGATACCCTTGGAGGACAATAGCTTTTCTTCTTTATGTTTCAATTTCATGGACTAATGTACTTGGTATATTTATAGGTAAGTAGTATTTTAAATGGCCTATAAAGAGATAACATTCATGTTTTTCCAGCATATGGATCCCTCTTTTCTGGTTTTCGTTATGGAGCTGTGTTTTATGTTTGCAAACCCTTAGTTGCCAACTTTGGTTGCAGGATCTGTGTAAATATTAAGTGCACTTCTTTGAGTACTTCAGTATGAAGTCTAACTTCTAGCTTGGATTCAAAATAGTTTATCTAAGAAAAAAATGTGTTCCTTGTTATCTTACCCACTGTCTGTGGGCTTCATTATGGTTCTGTGTGTATGTAGCACCTGTGAGTTAGTAAGATGTTCCTGAGTGACTGGTTTGTTGAAAAATATGGAGTATGGTAGAATTATTTTTTTGTCTAGATTCAAGGAGCACATTTTCCAGTTGAAGAAAATACTTTTCTTAAAATCCAGGGGCAAACTGAAACCTATTTAGAATGAGAATAAGGAAGCTATCAACAAGATTGACAAAAGGCTTGGAGAGCATGGAGGTCACACAAGCCAGATCTTAGTTTTGTGAAGACTTTTCTATACTGCTGAAAGGAAAGAAAAGGATCATGATTGGTTTTATTGAATCTTTTCTTAAAAGAGGGTTCTTTTGGTAGCTGATGCTGACACATATTCAAAGTGAATCTTGCTGTTTCAAGCTCATGGTAGAACAAAGGCCCACAGAAGTAATTACTAAATTCTGGAGATTCAGGTCTTGGCGAAATTGCAGAAGTCAGCAAGGGCAGTAGATCTAATTGCTTGCAAAGGTTATAGGTGCATTTGCTTCTCTGTTCGGAAGGCTGGAATTCAATTTAGAGTGATGCAGAATTTTACCTTGCAAAGCTCTCAGTGCAGATTACTGATAGGCATGTGAGGATATGGGGGTCTTCCCATCTCTGCTCAGAAGGAACCCGCAGAATGTCTACCTGGCTGTAAGTAGGCAGTCAAAGTTCAACATGGTGGTTGCAAAATATACGGAAAAATCAGCCTGCCAGGAAGAGGTCAGTACCACACCTTAGGATAATATTTTATGGTAATCACTTCAGCTAAGTCCTTCTCATATAAAAGGCAAAATAATTCTCAATTATAAGGGAATCACGCAGGAAGCAACTGGGAGTGGTGATGGAAGAGTATGGAAGTCCTTCCTGCTCCTGCCCATTGGCTGCTGGGAGGGCAGCATGAGTGTGTTGTGGTGTAGGAGTCAGGATAGACGAGCACAGTAGCCAGCCTTGATTGTGTGTTATCTTAAAGTGATGCTGCTTACATATGGGACTTCTAAGCATGGCCTTGGCTTCCACTGTTAGGCAGGGAGAGTGAGTTCCTGTGCAAGTGTTGTTAACTGCTGTGCAGCACAGCAAGCATGAAGCTGCAAGGGCAGAACTCATGTTCCAGGTGCTATCTGATGAGGAGGCAAGGGCAGAAAGGAGTCCTGGTGTGCCTCATACCAGGGATTTAAAGGCATTGTCAGGATGAAGCATAGAATAACAAAACAGATGCCTGGTAATACCAAACAATGTTGATGCCACTTTTTCCTCTGTGGTTTTATTTTTCTATTCCAGAACTCCCCAGGGTTCTGGTTTGTGCCCCAGAATTCCAGAGAGGATCCCAGCTCTTGATAGGGTGGAATGAAGTTGAAGGACTAAGACATCTAGTGTCTCTCACTGTTCAAATGCTGAGATAATAGTATCTACATTCAGTAGAGTCTTCTCTATTCAGTTAGAGCTGGAGCTTAGCAGGAGTTAGAGCTGTAATTCCTGGTTTTCACTTTTTCTTTGTGCTGTACATGTTAAATTTTCCTTGCCCTTCAAGAAAGGAGAAACAATTTCTGAAAAGGCAAGCTATTTTTTTCTTGCTTCTTTGGGAGGGTTTTCATTCTCCGTTAACTCTCTCAAGCTGTCTTCTGGCTTGTATGCATGGCACCTTGCTAGATTGTTGTAAATTTTTTACAAGACCACCACTGTTTTCTGTGAACCAGGAAAGTGTAAATAGCTATATACACAGCAGGACTCCACAGAGATTCTCTGCTAACCCCTGACTATAGCTTTTTTGTTGTCTCTTACCGTTTTTATTTTTTAATCTGCTTTCAGTTTTTGTTTGGAGACCCTTCCATTTCCCCCTTATAAATCTGATTTACCTACATAACCTTCAACAAGGAAACACCTGAGTGTATTTAGAAGTGTGGTTGCATTTATCAAATTCAGCCAACCCTTCTTTCTCTGGTATTTTTCCTTTCCTTCCTCTGCCTCTTCAAATTTGCTGTCATCAAGAGTTTTTAAAATATATTCACATTTCAGGCTTAAATATAAACTTAGATTAACTACCATTTAATTAAGATAACATCATCAGGATAATTAAACTTCCTAAGATGGAACAGCTAAGCCCTTGTGATTTACAGCCTGTGCATGTGATTTTTTGTTCTGTGCTGGATACTCATGCGTGAGTGGCATCAGCTTTGAGAGTGCACACTGCTGAATGCCATGTCTGATCACAATGCAACCACCAGCCTGGCTCAGTGGTGGGACAGATGTAGGGCTGTCAGAGGCTGAAGCCTCACAAGGCAGAGGTGATGTTGGCAAAGGCAAGCATCCTGAAGAGTCTCACAGACTCCATTTATTAAGATGTGCACCAAGATCTGACCAGGACTCCTCACCAGAGTTGCCTGCTGCTCTCAGCAGTGCAGTCCCATAGCATTTTTGAACAGGATTTAAGGGGCCTGCTTGGGTGTAGGAGAGTGCTTTAGAACATAGGAGTAGGGGTTGGGGTAAGCATTTCTGCCTCTTTGTTGTAAGAAAATTTTCCATAGCTGGGGTAAAACTTGGCTGCAAGAAAATTGCTGTTCTGGGGCTACATTAAGGTCTGGGCTAAAGACTCATGAATGTCATTATTTTCCACTCTGGTTATTAAAAAAACAAAAAGCAAGCCATATATTTTAGCTGTGTTGCTTCCTAATCTCCTAAAAAGCTCTTTGAATACCTCAGTTTTGAGCTCAGTCAGATAGCCTACATAGAAGAAAACAGAACAATTTTGTATACATTCCACAGAGATTTGCTCTTGACAACCTTTGGAACCACTTATTAAAAGAAACATTTCCTCATTTGTAACTAATTGTGTAGGAAACGGACTTTGGTTAGCAAATGTGTTTTTATGCGGACAAGCTCATTCATAGTTTTCTTTCTACTTCATAATCTATGGAGATGAAAGTTACTCTTACCCTTTCTATGAGCTCTTTTAGAAATATTTTCTAGTCAGATAAAGTAGGGTTTTGGTTTTTTTTTTTTTCAAAAGAATAAACTGAGTCAGTGGCTTAAAAATTAGTGTTTTGTACTTGAATAAAATGTTGCACAGAGAAATGAAAACTCAAAATCCATGCAAATATTTTTGCTAATAAATACAGTGGCTAGGGGTTGGCAGATTGAAAAATTCTGTATTTTAAATGCAAAATTTCATTCAGATACACTAGCCATAGGAGAAATGGTTAGACAGATGGATGGTTAGTGTATGTAGATTGGATTTTTCTGGAGTTCTGGATTTAGCAGATGCACAGATGAAGATAATAGTGCTGAGCCAAGGCAAAGTTGCTGAGTACAGTGCTTTTTTTTTGCCCCTTTTTTTTTTTTAACTTATGACTCATGAGTGAATCTAAACTAAAACTATGTTTAATATTAATATGAAATTCAGAATATAGCTCTCAGCGTAGACTGGAAACACACCTTTGGATAATCTTAGAACAGGCTTTTCTTTCCTATTATTTCTCTGGACATTAAAACAAAATAACATTTTGCAGTGGGAGGTAAACTTTAAAACAAATAAAATTGGCACCATGTATCATATTTTTGGCTTGCTTGTATGCAATCAACAACTTTCTGCATTTGCTGTTTGCCGCCTCATACCCAGCTCCCACCAGTTCTTCAGTATTCGATGCCAGTTCGGAGTTTTAGCTTGCATTTCCAAGACCTCAGCATGTTTTTTGTTCTTTCACTGGGCAAGTGTCTCCCAGCTTCGGTGTTGTGTAAACATTTTAACCTCTCTGCAACAATCTGTCCTTCGCGGCCTGGAATGCCATCATATCCTTTGAGACACCGAATGCGTGAGAGTTGCCTTGTTTGCACTTCCCCTATCTAACTATTTGTAAAGCACTCCTAGCTGAGTACAGACAGTGCTAGTGTGCTGCATTCAGCTGTGTTTGTTGTAGATAGCTCTAATGCTACTGCATGCTTGTTCTTTGCAGGAAAAGAGCAGAAATTCCCATTGGCAGATATTAGTTAACTGAGCGGTACCCAGACCAGGCAGTAATTATTATGAATAAGCTTTTCTTTTCCAGCTCTTTTCATTAATGGGGAAGTAAAATAGAGGAGGATTTGTAATAGAAGGTTTGTTATTGTGTTAAAGTTCTTGTTGGACCTGGCATATAAAGATGCCGTTTTAGCTGATTGGAATAATAAACTACCAAAATATAGGTATGATATTTGCAGTTAAGGAACTGTGACTTGATCCCTTTCCCCCTTCCATGGGAAAGCTAATCTCAGCAGCTAGGCTAAACCAAGGCCAGGGCTGAACACCCAGCAGTTCTGCAGCTTTTTCAGTACGATCCATTCACCCCAAACTTGATGAGCTTCTTAAATAATCTTGGTGCATCCTGGAATTTGCTGTTCAGGCTCCATCAGTGCCTTTGAGGAGAAGATGAGGTCTGTAATGTTTTCAGAGTTCTGCCAACACAGTCAGCATAATGTCTTTATTGAAGTCATTCAGGTACCTGAGGAAAGCTGTTTCCAAGCAAGTATAAGCAGACTTCAAGGAGAGGATATGAGCATGTCCTTAACCCTTGTAAACAGTGACTTGAGCTGGTAACTACTAAGCAGCAAGTTTTGGAGTTTGTTTATTTTACTTTATTTTATTTACTGTTAACTGTTTTCAGTAGTAGTAGTAGTATTTTTTTCGTAGCAAAAGGCTCCCTCTCAGAGTCATGTAAGAACTGGGAGGTGCTGATACCTTCCTGCAGAAGGCAGGAGCTGATAGGCTTCTACTGTGAAGCAGAAGCTGATAGGCTTCTACTGTGAAGCCTACCTCAAGCTGCAGTGAGATGTGTTTGTGCCTAGTGCATTTGGCATTAGCTAAGGGTAGGGACGGTGTGTAAGTACCACAGTTAGCTTCACACCAAGGGTTGGTTCTGAGACAGGGAGGTATAATGGGAGAAGAGAGCTTTTTGTGAAGATGCTTCCTCAACCTGAATGGATGATATCCTGTGTACTTCACAGCTGAAGCTTAAAATAGAGATAATAAATCAATAACGTGTTGTGTTTTGTTTTAAAGATGGTCTTCAGTCTCCAGATTGGCTTTTAAGTATCTTGTTGCTATGGAGAAAGAACAACTCTATGCAGTGGGTGCAGAGAGCAAAAGCAGCATTTCTCGCAGCGTGATGCTGTGCTGCCTCTTCATCCTGTAGCTTGTTTTCCCAAGGAAATAGGGGTTTTGCTGCTATGCTGCTGCTTGATCTTGTCTGTACTTGTGATTGATTTCCTCCCCCCTTTCCCTCTTGCCCTTTATGAATGCCTTTTCACCATCTCTGATTTTTATCTCCTGTCTTTTTTCTCAGTGAGGGCTCCCTTCACTTCCAAATGAAAATTAGAGTGTTAGCAAAGCCTTGTCTTCTTTCCCAGACACTTTCTTTTCTGTATTTGTGCTCAGTGAGACATAATCAGATTTGCAGTGAGCACAGGGAAGTATTTTTTTACCGGTACATCCTTTTCTCTCTCTCCATTTTTTTTTTTTTTTAAAGTAAACAAGCCTGGACTCTGGTGCTATGCATGCAGCAGAGGCAAAGGGTGTTTCTGGAGACAGCAGCAACATTATGCATCTGCTGTTGAGTCCTTGTTGCAGCAGAGTGTGTGTCTTGACATCCAGGTGGGTCAAGAGCTTTGCACACCTTTTGTACATATAGCTTTGTTACGTGTTGCTTCCTTCCCCTCAGGCTCCGTTCCCCGCCAGTGCAGGCTGCAGTGCTGTTCCCTCACAGGTCATCTCTCAAATGATGAGATGATGTCTGTGTTTGGGGGAGAGAGGCGAGAGGCCAGGACAGTGCAGTGGCCGGGAATACAAATGCCCAGACCAGTGTACCCCACTGTCCTTGAGCCTTAAGTTAGAAGCAGGCTTTTGCAGTGCTGCTGTGTCAGAGCCTTGGAGCTGCAGGTTCAGACGCATTTCTGAGGCTGCACTACTGTGTGCTTTTGTTTGTATTCTTTTTCTCCCCTCCCCTGCTGCGAACTGCAAGACTGGTTGGGAAAAAAAGAATGGTATTTTAATTGAAGATACACACCCGATCAGAGAAAACTTGGAATGAACCAATGGAAATGCTATGAAAGCAAATTCACCTTTGTTGCTGGTGATTGCTTGATAGTTAGAGACTCTTCCTGTTTATTTTGAAAGGGCTCAGCTCCCACAGGGGCTCTGAAGTGAAGAGGGTGTTTTTCCAAGGCCATCTGCTGAGCTGCTGGGTGCTGCTCATTTCTGGAGACCTCTAAAATATAAAAATCTTGTTGTCTGCTTGTTTATCAATGAGAATGCCATGTGCATACCAGATTGACCCCAGTTTTTCTCTTGGTTTCCCTTGAATATACTATATTATATTGATCTGTCTCTGTTTTCTGAATTCTTTCTGATCCCCTGCAGTGTGAAGAAAGCCTGCTCATCTTCTGCTGCTGCTTCTAGCTGATACTGTGGTGTTGAACTTCCCCTTGCTCATTGTCAGTCCTGTGAGTGTCTGTCTGCAGCCAGGGAGGTCTTAACTGTGAAGCTGCACTCACTGCCTCTAATCCTTCTGTGCCTGTGTCTGGCTGCCTAGCCTTGGTTTGTTTTATCTCTCTTGGGTTTGGCCATCTCAGGTTATGTTGCTTTGTGTATCAAAGCCAGAGCTTCTCCACACACATATACATAGGCCACTTGAGCTGGAGAAAGCAAATTCCCCATAAAGCCAAGTTGTGGATTATTCTTCTGTGAGGAAGCAGAGGAGACAATCCTTTTGGCCGTTCAAAATGGTTCTTAAGTCCTGTGTAGCTCACTTGGCAATTAGTCACTGTACCGAATGAAGGGCAAATGGCTTATTTTGACACTATCGCCTTTGCTTCTACTTTTTTTACTTTCAGCATAAATTCATTCCTGCAAATGCATGCAATAAGAGACCTTTGTGGACTTGCAAGTTTGTAAAATTGCAGGTTTTTAGCAAATTTATACAACATGAACTGCAGCAATTTTGTCATCAGTGGAAGCCTGAAAAGGAAGAGAAGGAAAAGACCTTGGAGGGCTATCTTTCAGTGGTTCTTTTCTGGTACATTTTGAGGCCCTAACCTGATGGCTCAGCAGCTAGCGGGCTTGGTCCCTTACTCTGTGGTCTCTGTGTCAGCAGGGTGTTTAATATGACAGTGCTTTTTGTGATACGAGCTGCTGACTTCTGGGACTACCAAACAGATGGTGAATACGTGAGAACACATGTAAGTGGCTGACACTGTAGATCTTGTTTTCCCCAGTTGTCACACTGTTCAGAATGCAGTGTTTAAGACTGGAATCAGCATAAAGGTTCCTTTCCTTAAAAAAGAAAGGAAAAATAACCCTTAAATCAAACCCATGAGGCCTCATGGCTCTGATGCCCTGAGCCAAGGATCTCCCTGTTCGCCAGGCCTGCCATATTTTAGAGGAGGCAGAAATAACACCGCAGGGTGAACTTCCTCTCTGGTCTTAAGTGTTATGTCATTATTACAAAGTTGAAGCAGTAAATATATGTGAATCACTGTAAAAAGAGTGCTTTGAAAATAAAAATAAGGACAAAGGGGCAAAAGGTTTATAAATAAAGCCATTTGCTATTTCTTACATTTTCCACCAAGGACAGAGGAAATGACAGTATAGTGTCTTCTCATGCAGTTTGAAAGCTGTACTGTACTGTTGGATTCCTCTTTGGCAATCTTTTCTTACTCGAGAGACTGAAATCTGTCAAATTTCAATAGGCAGAAACAGAACCTGACTTCAAAGTGGATGGGTTCTGGATAGATCTCAGAGCAGGTTTGACCTTTGTTCTTTGATCAGCTTATCTGTAGCTTGTGGAAATTTAAATATTAAAGCAGAAAGTCTGAATTATAGAAGCTCTTTTGTGTCCAGTGAGAAAGCCTTTCTTCCTTGTTCATGCTTGGGGAAGCGATTGAGCAACCATCCCTGGAAGTATTTAGAAGCCATGTAGATGTGGTGCTTAGGGACATGGTTTAGTGATGGACTTGGCAGAGTTAGGTTAACTGTTGGACTTAGTGATCTTAAAGGTCTGAAAACCCAAGCCTCTTTGAAAGTTATACGTTTTGGGAGCTGGCACTGTGTAGGATTTTTTGCAAAGTTGCGCTGAGTTTCTCAGCAAAGAAGGAGGATTGTTGTCTGCAGAGAAGTGCTAGAGGAAAAGCGAGATCCTGTGAGTTTGGGAAAATGGGAAATTTGGTCAAGAAGAGCAAATACTAAGCTACCTCAGAATACCCAGCAGTTTTTCTGCATATAGTGCCTGGTGCAAAATGTATCACAGAAGTGCAGTCATTTCAAGGTGTAGGAGTATTGTAGTGGTAAGCACTCAAGCAGAAGGCTGGAGCAGGTGATTTTCAGATGGCCGGCCTAAATTTTTCCATGCCTTGAGACTGTTCCTGTCTGTGATCCACGAAAGTTCTGAACAATAAGCTGGGTTTAAAATACAGACTTGGCAAAAATGGAGAACAGTGAAGCCACACTCTGGCTTTTGGGCAGTAAAAACTATATGAATTAGCTTAACTAAAGGAAAGGAGATTTGGGGCACTGTACTCCAAATGGCACTATGTCATTTTCTGTTTTCTGTAAGCTTTTTTTATCCAAAATTTTCTATTGAAAGCCAGAGCTAGTGCTGTTGCATCTGAAGCATTTTGTGATTCATTCTGTGACTGATGCTGAGGAGAGAGATGCTTGGATGGAAGGACATTTGAAAATAGTCTGGTAGCTAGGGCAGATGCCCAGGGAGCAGCCAGGACTTGGAAACTAGCAGGAATGAAACAGTGTTCTGTTAACCCTCCCAAGGCAAGGGGAGCTGCCTTGCTGAGGTCCTGGTTTTATTGCCGAAGGGGTGAATTAAGAAATTTAGCAAAATAGCCAGAGATGTGGTTGTATATTGCCTTGCTGATAAAACTGGGTAATAATGTTTTCAGGGTTTCCTTTTGTGGTTGCAGAAGGAACAACATGTGTGTATTGTATGTGAGCCTTTCCAGGCAGTGTGTGGCTCTGTCCCTACCTGCTGTCCCTAGTATAAGGTATCTTTGAAGAGAAGATGGTTCAGTAATGCCAGTGTTTTATGACAGGAGTTTTGTTATGTGAGTAAACGTGATCTGTTTAGCTGTAAGCAAATAAATCCTTTTAAATATCACTGTGGATACCTTAGGGGAAGAAACGTGTATTGAAAATGAAAGCAACTGGAAAATATTGTAACCTTGAAAAACAAAAGAAAGCCCACAGAATTATTGTTTTGAACTTTTTTGTCATTTTTGCCTTCTTCTGAAAAAGCACTGACTTTCCAGTGATAACATCAAAAATACGCCTGTATTCAAAAATAGAACCATTTAGGATGCAAAATCAAACCAATTTTAGTTCCTTTTAGTTTCTGGATAAATATATTTTATCAAGAACCAAATGTTTATTTTGAAGAGTTGATAGAATAGATTCTTATAAGCCCTATTTAAATAAGATATGCAAAGGTAAGTTGCACTAACTCGCCAGCCATCTGATATTGTATGTGCTGTTATAAAAACCAAAATGGAATTTCAAAATGGATTTCTGAATGTGCTGAGCATTCTGAAGGTGGCCAAAGTGCAATTGCTTATCTTTTTGGAAATGCTGTTCCTGAAAGGCTTTGTATTTTTTTAAATACTTTAGTGGTCTCATGACAAATGGAAATATCTCCAACTTCAGCTTCAAGCTGAAGTGACGTTTATAGCTACTGCGTAATGCCCATGCAGTGGGATCCTGGTTTGGAAGAGGGTTGTGGCTGCAATTAGTATGCCTTCATATTAATTACAAAGCCAGGAAAAGGAAATGGGAGTGTTGTTCCTTTTTGAGGAAATCAGTGTATTTCAAGTTTAATTTAAAAATAGCTAACACCTTAAAAATCTTGGTACACTTGAAGAGGAGATGAGTGTCAGGGTTTTTAGAGAAAATTTCAAGCCCAATGTCAACTAGGACACCCAAATAAGCCAGCAGATAGAGACTGCCATATTCTGGAAAGTGCTGTTGGATTCTGGAGCAGTGTGGAAAATCACCCCTACTCTAAATCTCTGAAGCTTAAACCAGATAAATGTGTCCTCTTCAGAGAATGTATTGCTCCTTTTGTCACTCATATCTCTTCTGACATTGGCATTTCTAATATTCTGATTCAGGATCTCAATGCAGTGAAGATTCATGGTTGGTTGGTGTAAGTGTTGGTTTTCTTCCTGTCAGAATGGACCACTGGAGTCTTTCTGCCAGAAATACTGAAATAGGGAAACATCATATGCATTAATGGAGAATAATTGACATTTTAAAACGAATCATTTATAATGTACGACTGCTGTCCTGGTTTTGGCCGGGATAGAGTTAATTTTCTTCCTAGTAGCTGGTACAGTGCTGTGCTGTGAATTTAGGATGAGAATAATGTTGATAACACACTGATGGTTTAATTGCTCCTGAGCAGTGCTTACCCTAAGTTAAGGACTTTTGAGCTGGGTTGATGCCAACCTGATGAAGTTTAACCATGACCTACACCTGGGTTGGAGAAATCCCAGGCACAGCTACAGGTTGGGCAGAGAAGAGATTCAGAGCAGCCCTGAGGAGAAGGACTTGGGGGTG